>JAPYZN010001268.1:0-19157 GCA_030522865.1 Psyttalia lounsburyi
TTATTAGAGTCCCAACTGAACAAAATCCCTCAATTCCCTCTCGTAAATACCCCGAATAACTTCCCCATTCAATGATTTTAAAATTCCGCCAACCTCCGCTACCCAAATCTCAATTCACCGGAAAAAATCCTAACCTCACATTTCCATTTCCTTCAAACCAGAAATGACGACACGAATCCCTCCATCATTTAAATACCCATAACTGTACCCTATCGATGCCCTCCCCCTAAAATCTACATTAAGTTCGAACGTTACTTTTATTAACCCTTTTTCATGCATATTAACTAGTCTCGAGCTCAGCAAAAATTAATGGAAGAATCGTAACACGATGGCCGAGAAAAGGGGGGGTTTGGTCGGACGGGGGGATGGGGGGGGAGGGTAGTTGAGAGGAGGTAGAAAAGCAAGAGAACGTGAGTGAGTGAGAGAAATCCCGTTGGCAAGGGGTTTTTCGAGAGGTGGAAAGAGGAAGAGTGGGAGTAGGTAACATTCAAGAGTATCACCGTTAGCACTTGCTATTAGCAGGGTTCTTCATTGGTGCCAGGCCGCACGGCCCTCCTCGCAAACGATATCGTATAAACGCGTCGTTAATTACTTACCCCGAGTACTCATGGATGCCCCTACTTCGTTTCACCACCCTTCCACCCCCATCCACCCACCCTCCACCACCCGCACTCTCCCTCGATCTCTCTCTCTCTCTCTCTCGGTGTATCACTTCTCTCTCTATTCATCGTTCCAAACCTGTCTCTTTTACTCCTTTTAGTGTTCTCTAGTTGCCCCACGCATCCCTCCCCCTCCCCCTCCGCCCCCCCGTAACAATGCCACGTGTTAAGGAAACAAACGTTTATTTGAAAAAAACTAATTGAACAGGAATCCTCGTGCATTTTCCCTCTTTTCCATTCCCTTTCCCAGAGCTGGGTAATGGGTACCCAGTTACTAGGGATTATTCCGGTGACTGGGCTCCCAACGCTGAAGATGGGTTAAAAAGTTATAGGCAACACATTTGGATACAGCGGCAGTTACGGGGATAATTATCGTATTTCAGTTACGTGTTGTGTGAATTTGGTGTTTGGATAATGCTGATTGGGGCGGGTTGGGGGGAGGGAGGGGTAGGAGGGAATAATTTTGAAATCCTTCTGAAAATTATTAATGCCAGGTTATACTGAGCATCAGTATACCCAGATAAATCATTTATTTGAAGGAAATAAAGTTTGTTCGAATGAACTGAAATTAAAATTCAGTTGAACTTTCGTTCATGTTCAATAGCTGGTTTTTTGATTGGTAATTTTTTTAATGAAAATACGTCGTTTTCGAAACGTGGGAAAATTCAGTGGCTCGCGGAACTACAGATGATGAGTCAGAACAATTATTAAAAATGAATTAATTCATCGATCCTATATTTTTCTTTAAATGTTTGGATGAAATAATAATTCTTAGAGATATTTGAGTCGGTTTTTGGGCAGAGTTAATGAATGTTCTTATAGAGGAGAAGTACAAGTGCTCAAGTGAGAGTCCAGCAAGTTTTCGGATTCCTCCTGTCGTCCAGCCGAAGATTTACTTATTCAAACGCACACTAGCATCTCTTCGGCCACTGCATTTTCCCGCCTACTCCACTTCTTTATACATATTGAGACCAGCAGTACTGTTCTCACCCGGCATTTGCAGCGAGTTTTCCCCGTGTTTTCCATCCTTAAATTTCAACTAAATAACCACTCGTGACCGCGGTGCTTAAGCGGCAAAATGAACGAGCACTATTAACGATAAAAAGAAGAGGATGTTGAAAAAAAAAACACACACACAGCCAGAACGAGAGGGATGGGCGAGGAGACACTCTCGTCCGTGTACACATATGCGCATTTCCACTCGAAAGGAGGAACAAGAAACGAATAGCGCACGAGGAAAAAACAAAAATGTCGAAATATGAGAGCAGTTAATAACACTTTGTGGGGAAATAATACTCCGGGAAAGACCGAGTTCCGTGACAAATAACGAGTTACCCCTCTCTCATACCAACCATTCGGCTTTTTACGTTTTCTATTATATGGTTATGTACTAACAGTCTCGGGGGTATTCGCGGGGTGTATAAAATTCGAGCATCTCTTCAAGTGGCAGTGGAAATATGAGACAGCGGAAGAATGACATGTTTTTTTAAATTTATTCCATTCACTAAACGATTTTTTGGCCCAAACAATTCACACAATTCAATCAAATAATTCTTCTATCAGATCAATTTTCAATTTTTATCGGTTGGAACTGTCGAAAAACAAAATCAAAAATCCAAATTGATCTGAACTGAAGTGAAAAAACAAGAAAAACGAAACTTGACAGACGTTTTTCGTTCAGATAATTTGGGGAATCCCGGAAGAATCCCTATCGGTAAAGAAGATTACTCTATTGTCAGCCTCTCGCGAATCAGAGCCTCGAATCGGAAAAAAATATTCTCAACTCCAGACTTCAATTAATTAAATAATAGATTAGAAAGGTCCTCTCATTATTCCGCCTGTTGTGGTCACGAAAATAAATTATCAGCAATCACCACACATTTCTTTCGCGCTCACCGAATGTTTCCCGGAAAATCAAAAAAAAATCCTCAAATTAATAAAACAAAATTTCCACTGCAATTGACGTTAGGTACCCCGCCCACTGCCCCTCAGAAAATAACGACAGGTGGAAAACGTTCATTGCCACTCGGAAACATTCCCAGTTGACAGATGTCACGAATCACAGCTGTCACCGATCAACGACCAGTCCGAGCAAATTATTACGCACAACCAGCGCACGACGAACGTGTCCAGCTATTACGATGAAAATATCCATTGATGAGAAGTCCCTGGAAGATAACGAATGTGGAAAATCACACTGGAGTGTGGGTCGCGATAATTTTTCAGCGGCGAATGGAGGCGCCCGCAGATGAAAAAGGAAAATATATATATTGAAAAAAAAGCGGCCAGACAAAACGAAAATCGCGGATGAATCGTCATTGATGGGAGTGTGCATGTCTAGATGATTATGCACACGTCGGGGGGTCTGATATGTTGGAATAATCGAGCCGATCGTGCGGAATCGACATTGATATTTTAACCGTGTGGGTGATAAATGATCCACGCTGAAACAACAACCGTTGAATAACTCCAGCAAACGTTGCAACAAATGAAATGAAAATAAAAAGCATTGAACAATTGCAATTGTCGCAATATAATTCTCTCACGTAATCCCACCCCAGATATGTTGGGCGCATCTTAACGATCGGCTGGGCACACAGACATCAGGGGAAAGAAGAGGCACGAGGAAACAATTTCAAACACCCGGGGAACGAATATTACAAGGCGATATTAGGCGGAATGAAATAATCCAGGCAAATGCTAAAACCTCTCCCACCTACATTCACTATAACCTTTTCGTGAACAAGAGTAAACGAGACTCCTGTGCTAATTGCCGCGAAAAGGGTTAACGCCGCTCCGTCGGTTACGCTTGAATATCGCCATCCATATTTAATTAGACAACGGTGAGTATTCTTCCGTGAGAGCAATGAATGGAGAAAAGAAATTGAAGTAAAAGGGAACTTAGATACATGGTAAGATAAAAAATAAGGAGGATAATTAGTTGTAGGTAATGATATATCGAAGCGGGAAATTTGAATGTTTTTTTTCTTTTTTCGACGCTATCAGTGCCAACTTCAGTTTAAAAATGAATGAAAAAGTTATTGTTATCGACTGGAAAGTTACAAATAATTTTCCTACAATTGGATTTTTTGTAATTGAAACTTTACCGTCAGAGTCTCGATGAGGAAATGAGCCTTCTCGCGCTATACCTGCGCGTAATTAATTTATTATAGCTTTTGAAAAAGTGAAACAAGGGAAGCCAAAGGAAAAATCATGCTGTCAAAATCGCGACAGTTGATGCACACTTTAAATATGTTATAATGATTTTTGATAATTTTTTGAATGAAACGATAGCGAGCGCCGGAAGTACCGATCGGTTGGGGATCGCGCGGTCAATTTGAAAGTCTCCCTGCAGAGACACTCTTACCAATTTTCCCGATTACTTCTTTCCCATAAAAAAAAAACTGAAAACAATTCAGAGCAATCCCTTAAATAATAATTCGCATCCGCGAAATGTATTCGCAATCAACTCATCTACTGAACGATCGAAATAACAACGAAAAATGCTTTCCCAATTTCAATTCGTTGAGTCTCAAAATCGAATAAAACATGGTAACACATACCCCATGCATACCCCGGAAAATATATCTCACGTCATGTGCGTTGCGTTCTGCGGAACGTCCCCTCAGTTGCGGAAAACGCCCAGTCCAGCGTCGTCGCAACAACCGGACTCTCGTGCTCTGTAAATTCATATTCCCCCATTCCACCCTCATTTTTATTCCTCCTAAACAATCCTTTCCCTTGAAACCTAGATGAAGAATATACCAAGAGGCGGAAGAGGAGGTTAAAATTATCGACGCCAGTTGAGATAGGAGAGAAGTGAGAGAGAGAGAGAGAGAGTGTGTGTGTGTGAACGACGCAAGAACAATGGCAATACGAATCGGCGTCTAACCGGTGAGCAATAGGTTTCGTCCCTTTGGCTATAGAACGAATAAAGGCGCGTCTGGTAATTAATGGGGCGCCGATGAATCAGACACCTCCACCTCCCCCCCCACCCCCGTACCATCTCTTTCGCGGAATAATTTCCAAGAAGACAACAGAATAGTTTATAAACCCCTTGACTACGCTATCCCAGTTCGGCATTAGCGAGGCGATTGAAAAAAACGTCCATTCATATATTTTGACAATTTTTTTTCTGCCTCTCTCTCCCCCCTCAAACGGGAAATATCTCTGAATGCATGAGATAAATGCTGAGATGTGTGAACGCCGGGGTTCGAGAAATCGAAGGTACGTTATTCACTTTTCTTCAGGACGATTGCCAGTGTGAAGGTGTGAATTATATATTTGCCCCGCATACAGGTACAAGTACAAGTTTATCTTAAACACAAAGTCAACCGGACGCCTGGTTTTGATATACAGTCTCGTAATGTCTATATTTTTATTATTTACGGACATTGAGATAACCGAACTCCTCCCCCCACCGAGTTGGGTTGGTTGGGCGCTTCTCGGCTGATATATAACCGAAAAATGTCAGTATGGATTTCATCTGAAATGCAGTCAAGGCAAGAAGTGCGAGTATTCATTTTACGAATACGTTGTATTTCACATTCACACACTTCACCCTTAAAGTTGTCATCAATAATGCAGTAGGAGGAGTACTATCGCTTGAAAGAGAGGAAACAAAATGTGTGATTTTTTATGGGTAACGCCGGAGGGTTAAAAATATCAGAAGTAAAAATGAGAACGCGTGAGGAGCGTTTAAGAGTAATTTCAATTTGATGAGGTCTCTCTGCTTTTCAAGACCACACTTTAGAAGAAAAAAATTGCTGAGAAGTCATTTCTAAAAGCCTTTTCTCATCGAATCAGCGGAAAAATCACCATCATCCGGCAGTATCGAAACACACATTCATAAATCACTCTGACCAGCGCATATTATACTCCAAACAACTTCTGAAATCGAAACTGACGCTACCCATCGCTTTTTCTCCCCCATTCCCATTTTTGACATAATTTCACCCGTTTCACACTGACACAACCGATGAATCACCCGAAATATTCATTTCTGACGTTATCGCGCGTTTATCACGTGAAACTTCAAAAATAAAAATAAAAAGTCACAGAACAATGAAAAATCAGGATGGATTGAAGTGCCGCAGATAGGCATGATTACCCCATATATTCCGCGAAACGTCAGGATGAATTAAATATCACAATAACCGAGTGAATTCGTGGAATAGAATATTTTCGAAATTCAAAATTACTTTCAGATGACTTATTTTTATATTCAGCGTATATATTTCTGTTTACTTTTGCTTCCAATTGAGATATTTAATTTTGCTGCGATTTTTTTCTGATAAAAAAAATTTAGTGTTTCATTCGCTGGCGAATGATTTAGTTCAATAAATATAGAAAGAAAAATTGCGGAACAATTCGCGTAATCTGCTGGCGTGAATGATTTTCAGTGAATTTCTGTAAGAATTGAACAGAATAAATTTGTATCGTTTTATAAATTCTCCAGTCTGTCACCGAAAAAATCCCGAAAAGTCACGTAATTTTTCTGGAAGATGTAAAATCTACCGGAATTTTCAAAAATCATCATACCCTAGAACCTAAAAACTCTTGGATGTTTAAGAATTTTTACGAAACGTAATTCTTTAGTCTTTTTGCGGGTAATTTTTATTGAAGATTTCTCTACGTGAGGACGCTTTTCGTATTCATTAAGTCACTCCAATGGACCTCAACCAAATTGAAGATACATATAATTAATAAATCAATCAATTAATTGTCAAAGACCCCCAAATAATAAAATATTTAAAAAAAAAAGACCACCACATTGAGTTTTTTTTCGCGAATTCCCCGCAATCTGAAAATCCTCACACATATCAGCGACCCCTTCAGCTCACCTTCAATCTCTCTCTTTCCTTCCTGCGACTCTTTTCACGAAAGAAAACGCATTTCCCGAGATAATCGGGCCGCGCTATCGTAGCGGCTTGGTGTCCCTCCACCAAGATTTATACGGATAGTTTATTGTTATTCCACCCCACTTGGTTTTATGGGTTTCTTTTTTTTTTCCACCAAGTAGATGGAGAGACCTGGTGGTCGTTCGGCCAATGCTTCTTTTACAGCTCCGAGCCTTAAATGCCACCCTCTCGCCCTCCCCCCAGCCCCGATTCTCCCCCATTTTCCGCTGGTCCTTCACCCGACATCGACGATAACCCAGGGATTCGTCGATAACGGGTGAGCCAAAAAATAAAATAAAAAATAAAAATCTCGGGATTGATGGTAAAACTCGGCAAGATGATTTGATTACTCCATCCATGTCACAGACAATTTGGCAATGTAATGAAATTCAGCAACTGGGCTGAAAGATTTTAATAACATGTCGTTGTATTCCACATCGTAAAATGAATTTAGCGAGCCGTCTGTCTCCTATCCCTCACCCCCCTCACGCTGATCTAGTTGTATTTATGCCAGCAGTGAATCATGTCAGAGAGTTTGATTTGTCGATGGCTTTTATGGACGAGAATTAACGCGTACGGCTTTTCGCATTTTGTTACTGCAAATTCTACCCACACCTCCTCCTCCCCCCCTGGTCTGCTCCTCCCCCTCCGCCTCCCCCCGCTACATTGAAATACCCTCGCCCACTTTATTCCAGCACTCACGCGCAGTCATTCTGTACGGGTTGTCATTGGTTCAACAATACCGGGTGCAGATCGAGGGTTTTCAATGATTTGTACTTGCTGGTATTGCCAATTTTTGTTTTTTTTTAAATGTAAATATTCATTACTTACGTGGTCGTACTGAAGCACTTTGTTTCCGGGGATGAAGCAATTGGGGAAAGTACAGCTGACGCGGCTGTGATGGAATTATTCTGGCAATCGGCGGTGAAATGTTGAGGCATTCTGTATCAGAAATATAATCAGGTTAATTGTGTAATGAGTGGAAATTGTTCGAGTATCTCGCGAGTATATTGCTTCTAATACTTGGACTCTTTTTTTTTTTATTTCAATAAACTAGAAATGGACGCGCGATATTTGCGATATTTCGCGGGTGTCCATTTAGATTTATTTACCAATCAGTATCCTAATAGAAATGTGTCGCAGATTTGTATGCCCACTTAAGTACATCTTCCATTGGGTTCAGGAGATGAAGCAACAGACACCTCTCAAACGATAATCTCATTGAATCTCAATAATCCCTGCTGACCTAGTCATATCGAACTGCTCCCCCCCTCCCAGAACGCCAATCAGAACATCTGCCACACCTAGAATACTAGAAAGGCCATCAACGATGTCAATCAACAATAAAATATCAACGCTACAAGTCTTCTTTCCACCTGCCACAAGCCAAGCTTTCCGAATATATCAGGCGCTGTAATCAAGCCCCTGAAATTGTAGTCGAACAATGTAGATCGTAATTACTTAGGAAAGATGGCACTTTGCTCGGCATTTTGTCGCCTTGGGTCCCTCGCCTAATGGCTGGTGGTTGATAACAAGGTTTCCGCACCGGACAAGCACTGCCCACTGAGAGATGTTGACAGCGGCTTTCAACCCTGCCACCATGCTAGCCAACCGACGACGGTCAGAGGACCGGAGAGAGGGGCTTCGATCTTGTCGATTACCACTGACCAAATCATCATCAACTCCATACATCAGCATTGTCAATGGATTTCCATTGAAATCCAACCGCTGGTGTTTAAAAATTCACATTTATTAAAGCAGACAAGCTATATCGCGAGAGAATTAGCATATACCAGCGTACGTGGTCAGACGTAACACGACACAAGAAGAAGGCTTCCGCGTTAATCCTCATAGCGTACTAAATGAGGTGGTGGATTTGTTGGAAAGAGCTTACCCGAGAGAAAAGGGAGAAGAGAAAACCCAAGAACAGAGGACGCGTAAAGTGAGTGGATGGAGGGAGTGGGTATCCGTTGAAGTGGGTGGCGAGAGGGTGGGAGGAAGAGAGGGAGGGAGTGAGAGGTGTCCTTGTGCTTGAAAACGCGAAAGCTTGTATCCACACGTGGGCCAACAACAATAGGATCCTGCGGGGATTACGAACCTTCCGAAGGCTTCCATATCCTATGGCCTCTTGCCTGGTTTTCCCTATTTAGCCATATTCCATGGTCCACCAACGTTGCGCGGCTTAACAGAACGCACCCTCCGGACAACAGCTCTCTACGCTTCGTTACAAAATCCACGATACAAAGGAAATAGCCGAGATACCACTCGCGTCTTGGCTGCAAATATGCAACAAGGTTCTCCTCTGTGAATGCTTATTCGCCAACTGGTTAATGCACGTTTTAAGCTCCCTCACAAAAGACACACGTGATGATTTTGAGGGGAATCATTTGAACGTGTCCACCATCGTCTGTGATTCAAAACCACAACTTACGGATACCTGGGGATGGGGTTTGTACATACAGTCATATACGCATGAACAACCGGCTGGTAGAGGCGTCGGGCGATTTAGTAGTCGACGTTATGCCGGTAATAGATACAGAACTGCGAACGGAGCTTGTGGAGAGTGCGATAGAGAGAGGGAGAGAGAGAGGCGAGCGAGTTAGGTATACATACAGTTGGTTGGGTGGTGACGTTGACTAATGATGGTGGTGAGAGAACACACTCCAGTCTAACCCGAACCTGTTGCACCCCCCAATAAACCCTGTCAAACGACGCACCGCTAAATAGAATCGTGTAGCGTCTTTCAACCAGACTGACTGATTTTCCGCGACAATTTCGCCGGGGATTCAATCATTGAAGGGAGCCCAGAACGACCGTTTTTCGGATAATTGTTTTTGGCCCAATTTTTCATAAATAAAATTGATTGGAAAATTGGATAGAACACTCGCGTTTCAATTGACAATTTGCAAAATTTGAATTGAATAAAAATTCATGATTACACCGATATCTATGTCAATGAGTGTGAATCAAAGAAGAGGGAGGCGTTGACGTAGAAAATTGTCCGATTATTCGCTTGAGGTTATAGTGCCAGGTATTTCCAATGAAAAGCCAACGTCTCTCTCATTCTCAAAGTGCAGGACAGAACGACACGCTTCTTGTGCCTGGCCGCACTCTCAAGGACCCTCCAACGCGGATTCAATCCCCGGGGTAGACCCACGAAATAATCATCTCAACTCTCGGCTCCTAGTTCATCCCCTTCGCTTGCAGAAGTCTATCTCGTGGATTGGGTAGCGTCCTACAATTCTCCGTACAGAACAACCCTCAGACGTCGTGTTCTCTTATTATCGAGCGGGTAACCGTAAATTCCATGATAACTCAATATTGGCAGGGAGTCCTATTGGCGAGATCCCGCTGAATGACCCGTGGAGTTTGCCATGCTACGAGGGGATGGGCAACTTGGAATAACCCATTATCATCGAATTTTCTGTTGGAAGGTAATGCCTCGGTTTTAGGAGGGGTTTTGAACAATGAATTATGAATTTCATCTCGGGGATTTTCTAGTGGCTCCTGGTGAGATAAAATCCACGGCGTTTAGAGTGGATGATCACTCTGATCGAAACGTGATAGTGAGAGGCATAACTAATTGTAATGTCTCGTGAATGTAATTTAATTTGGTGTGGATAGATTTCGCGGCATATAATTTCCTAATGGGTTTACTTGATTTACCCGCACGGGGAGAAAAATCTCACATTTCGATTTTTCAAACTGAATTCAACATCTTAAAAATTCTCATTCAAGACTTTCATGAGCCTCAAATAAAATTCCTTTCTCAAAAAGCTAATTTGATGTACGTCCAGCCCAAAACAAACCTCCCCCTACCCAAGCTGCCACCATCCTCAGCATGCCCCCCTCCGAAATCGCTTGTTCCAGGAATATTCAACCCCGAAAAGACCACACGCGCTGAGCATTTTGAATCGTCTTACTGTATATTTTACGTCTTGCGATAAACCAAGCTGCACCAAACTGTCTTTCCCTCACTGCCCCCAGGGGCCGTTCTTGAGCGTCGGGGCTTTATAGCACCATTGTTCTGAAAATCAAGAAATGTGTCAACAACAGGAGAGGGTAAAAAGGTTAGCTAGAGCTGGTGTGCACCAGTCGTAGTGTCAAGGCCAGCTCATAGCGCAACTTCCCCCCCTCTTAAGCCGGTTAATACACCCCTACCCGAAGTACTTTCTCCATCCAGGATGTTTTGTTGCCGCTCCGTTAACATCTCAGCCCTTTCGAAAAATTGTCTCGTCTTGAGTGAGTCCGGAGTCGAGCAACACCTAAACCACCAGCGCCAGATAATTCTCACGAATTTACTGGAGATAGTATTTATTTTCCACTGGTACAAGATCTCCAGATAGTCATCCAAGATGGGCACTGGCAATCTTCAGAGCAATGAAAACTCAGTGGAAAAGCTCAAACGTTCCTATTCTTTACTCTTATGGTTATGTGAGCTAGCTAGTCTCGTTATTAGTGGGAAAAACGGGTTGGGTATAGAAGTTTTTGGCTTAAAGAGGCAATTCGTATGCTGTACGGTCCTTCCATCTCGGTGATGGCGGGCGTTTCTGTCAGTCACAATGGCCAAGCAAGATTGCTCCCTTGAGGGTTGGAAGATGCTGCCTAATCAGAAATTAAATCTTAACCTTAATTCCATCTGAAAAGCGAACCGAGTGGCTCGTGAAAATCCTTCTGCCGCTGCTTCTGCAATCGATGCTTCAGCTGAATACAGAGAGCACTTCCTCTATTTTTCCTCGGTTCTTGGCGAGCTTTTTTTTTTCGTTTTTATCCCACCAATTCCCACGTGAATGCAGACATGAGAAAAAATTTAAAACACCAAAAAACTCTCGTAGACCCACGGATTATGAGGCAAGTTTGGTGGACCAAAAAAGAAGGCGTCGCTAATTGTAAAATCCGACTCACTCGAGGTTGTGTTGGCAAAGTGTTGGAATGGGGGAGGAAGGGAGGGGGAGTTGGGGGAGAAAAAATATACACAGCGTCGACCGCTAAGGTGAGTCCGTCAATTATGAAAGGAGCCTTTTAATAATTAAGGCAGTGAGAACAAGTTCCCCCGGGCAACATCACCATCTTTCATGCTTACCTCTTAACAGCCAAGTGTCTGCAAGGCACACACTGTGCCCTGGATACCCATTCTGTCTGCGAATCTCCTCCGCTAATATGCTTCTGTGGCTAAATTAGCCCCTTCAACAGTGTCTCGTAGGTTATGTAACTTTAACACGCGTGGAGACGCATCACTCGAATTGCACAAGTTTCCCGCCAATTTTATGAGAGATCTTTTATTTCATGGAAATTGAGCCTAAATTAGTCCAATAGGACAGTCCAATGGGACTTACAATGAGAATTGAGACTGCGGTCTATCTGCCGTCAGAGCCAAGTCTTCATATGAAAACGCTTTTTAACGACAAATAAAAATGAGGGGAATAAAATTCGCGGAAGACGCCAATTCCATCCGCCAAATTCTCGTGGTTTTTCGCCTCATAAATGTTCGCGGCCATTTTGTCCTCCCAACTCCTGCGGTTTTTCATGAGAATTTAACCTAAAATTGCCCGTACTACCAATCGCCCATAAAAATGGCGGGAAATTTGTAGAATTCGATTGATCCCACGTACATCGCATATCCACGTAACTTAACTTATCGCCCGAAGACCCAATTCAATAGTCTCCGACACAAGATAATCAGCCACCAGATTAATGCCCAACGCGTGAATAAATTCCCACACGAGATTCGCGGTTAAATCGCGTCGCAAAGACCGGATATATTCTCACACTCCAATATACCGTGCACCCGATACCCACCCCAACGACGCGATTCTCCCCCCTCAACCCTCTCTCCCCGTTATATATCAAGTCAATAATTAACACCAGTTACAACTTGTGGGAATAGTAACGGCGTTTATGCTCCCGGGAACGTCGTATTTCAGAGAAATGTGCTCTCGTGCCGTTGCGCGGGGAGAACCTGGAGGATTTGTCGGCGCGGGTGACCGAGGAGGAAACCTACCCCCAGAAAGAGGATAGATATAATTTGAGTATATAAAGTGGAAATGGGGTAGACAGAAAGAGCCGTTTCGCTACTTCTCTCACGAGAGAAACTCACTCCCTCTCCCCCTCCCCAGATGAATAGATACCACCAGGTGTTGGAGTGAGTTCGAAGATATAGATTTAGCCACGAACATTGGGGGATATAGTAGCAAAGCAAAGACGCCCACACCAGTCTCTCACAAAACCCAGTCAAACACATTCGGCGAATATAACGCGGATAAGGAATTTTCCGCTGGCAGGGGGTTAAGTCTATGGTTTACGGCGATTACCGATCTTACGCGCGATCTTAACCTCACTTTTGGGTAGCCCGCCCCCCCCCCCTCCGCCCAACCCCTCCCAGAATCTTACCCCATCACCCGATGTGCATGGTTACTCCACATTCTCCTATCCTTCGGGAAGACAAGCCTTAACCAAGACCAACTATCACCATCAAGGACTCCTCTCCCCGCCCCCCCCCTCTCCTCCTCCAGTGTTTGGCTTGAGTTTCCAGGCTTGCAAGCGGGGGCACCGGAGAGTACACACAGGGGTAAGATGTGATTTACTGCCAGCTTAAGGTGGTATGAGAATGAGACTAGGGTGCTATACTCTTAGATCGCCTATGAACGAGTTAATGGAGCGAACCGTTCGCCTTCCGAGACTCGGATGTACCTTATTCCTAACGAAGGAGGAATGAGGGGGGGGGGGTTGGTATATGCCAACTTGGCCGGGATTTAAGCCCCTTCTTTACCGACCTCCCACATCCCGTTGCACTTCTGTAATCAGTAATGATAACAATATTACGAGGGGCTGTAAAACCCGTCTGAGCTATCGTAGGGATGATTTAGAGGATGGTCTATCTGAGATTAGTGAATACATTCTTTCGTATGCTCTGGTTTATTGTCTGTTGTGAAGCTGCGCCCAGGAACATTGTGAAATCCGGTGTTGGGAGACGGGGTGAGGGGTGGTGGGAGTGGTGGGGAGGTGAAACAGTTTGTGTTAAATCAGGGCGTTTGCTCGTTAGGGGTAGAAGATGTAGAGGCTAATTAAAATAAATCTTAGAAAGGAGTAATTATACGTGTATTAGCCTGGGTCGCGCTAGCAACGGGGGTGATGGACGATGCAGCGGCAGATGTACCCAAACGCCTCTTCATTACTAGATTTTCCTTATTACCGCGGACAGACGTGTTAGCCGTTTGCGGAAGTCGTATTTGGAATGTGAGTCGGAATGTTGGTCGACTTGAGTCTGATGGTCGCGGATTGTTTATGGGATTATTTTACGATGACGAGCTTCATGGGTTATGGCGCGAGAAGCCATCAGTGGGACGTGGGAATAGACTGGTGGGACGTGAGAATAGACTATTGAGGCAGGAGAACTTGAAAGTCTGAGATAACCGTTGCTAATTACGATAATGACACCGCGTTTAATTAATTGTCTTACAATGCAGCAAATATTTTTAAATCGCAATGAGAAAGGGAGACAGTGGCTGATCGATATATGTAACTCTTCTTCAAAATTCTTTGATAATTATTCTTCGTTCGAAAATTGAAAATATTTTTTATTTAATTTCCAATCGATGCCTCCAACATTGTTATTTGGTAATATCTGTTCATTTATCCGTACACAAAATTCACTGGGATATGACTTGTTATCTCTAACCGGCTTGTTTTCCCGAATATTTCAATAACCAATTTTTTATTATATTATCAATCGTTATTACTATCACACAGGTCCTTTTCCCCGAGTACTGAGAGGCGGACAGGGGGATATGAAACAATCCCACAAACAAAATACGTAAAAAATAATCATTCTCTCGTATTCACTCTTTGAAGTTCATATCGAATTAACCCATCGATAAAACACGCATATCGGGGATTCACAATTACGAGTGTCGAGCGAGTGCGCAATCATCGATTGTGATTTTCATTTGGTGGCCTAATGTAGCGAATAATAATACACCAACCGCACGAGTTGGATGTAGATTATAGGTATCGAGACACTTTTCATTAACACTGGTTTCGTGCATATCATGCGATTGCGATTAATTAATGACCGGTCAATTGTAAAAATTGTTGGGATACATAACTCTACAGTCTCTCTTGTACAATGATAGTTGGTATTGCTAGAAATTCGACTCAATTTCACCCATTCGACCTCATTTGTGTCTTCATTGCGTCAAGTGCAGTTGACTCCCAAGAAATTATTCTGATAACTTTATTGTTTCTCAAATAAAACAAAGAGTAAGAAATGGGAATACGCGGTAGCGTATCGGCCAAGAAAAAACTACACACGACAATCTTCCCCCTCCATCACCTCCAAAGCCACGTGGAAAAATTAATCCAACGTTTATATCTCAATTACAATTACCATAAATTCAGCAAAAAAATTATTTGAAGTCCTGATTATTCTCAATTGATATTTTTGCTTATTAATAAATTTTCATTAGATATACTGAATTTTTTTGTCCGAAAAGAGTAAAAAAAATGATTTATCTTTAACAACTGATCTTTAAATCAAATAAAGATTTTTATTTCATCCAAGTAACTTTTTTTGCTGGTTGCACTGGTAGTGGCTTCAAATAATCCCCGAAAACCCTCTCAAGAAATTTCAAATCTCGTGGGTCAACCGACAAGGGCCAAACCGATCCCCCCAAACCCCGCCCCCTCCCCCTCCCTCTCGTCGCCAAAATTCACCGAATCTTCTCCTATCGACGAGCCACACACCGACTCACCCCATATGTGTAGCTGTCTGGGAGTTAGTATCGATATATTGACATGTTGCAGGGACAAAGGAAGAGTAGGGGCTAAAAAGGAGGGAGGGTGGGGGGTCTCCATAGGGTATGGGTGAGACGACCACGTGCGTCGAATGGCCGGTGAGCATCGCGGGCGCAGGCAGCATTAATGCCTTGCCGGACAAACGAGAGGAAGAGGTGGGGAGGGCGGGAGATGGGAGGAGAGGGTGGGGGGGTTGAGAGGGGCGTTATTGTTATCTTAGATTTATAGTCATAACGGATGGTACTACCTCGCTAGCCAGCGACCCCGAGCGGTCTTATAATCACCCTCCTCTACCCCTTTGCCCCCTGCCACCTACATAGCCCTACCTTCCACGGGGGTTGGTCTCGCCCTCTCGCGTTGCTCCAGCCCGCAGTTTAAGTGATTTGCGACGCGGTGGAGCCGCCATGCAGATCCTTTTGCCTGTAGCGCCCCCCCTCCCCTTCCCCCCCGCCCCCCCCCCCCAGTTGTCCCTCCTAACCTCTCTTGCGCATTCTCACTCACTCTTGGACTTCTCTTTCCCTGTAACAGCAGTTCACATCAACCCCTTCAGCTCTTTCGGGCTTTCTCTCTCTCGACCTAACGGGTCCATCTAGCCCGCAGACTCGATGCCCTCGAGGGGATTAACCAAGGGCGCTTCAGGCTGGGCTATGCAAGCCGCAGGACCCAAATTATTATACATTGCGCAATAACCGAATAGGGAGTCGAACGCATGCATGGGGGGATCGAGCTTTTCGAATTGAGTGGCCGGTTTTTTTTTCGCGGTTCTTTTTTTAGAGCTTTCCTGGACTTTTCAGGAGATTATTCACGGCGATGGCTTCCGGCATATAAGAAATGTTGACATTTTTTTTTTAAAGAAAAGAATAGATGTGATTCATTGCAGGGTTAGCAATTGAGAATTTTGTCTTTTGCTTTTTTTTGTTGGATTTTTTTTTTTATTTGTTCTTGGTATGTTCAGAAGGTGATAAGAGCATCGTTATTCGAAAATTGTATTAATAAATTTATAATGAAATCGTTTTTTTGCTCATGGATAAAACTAGAAATTTATTTGGAAAAATTGTTTGTAATTAAAGTTCACTAAATGGACGTTTATTTAGGTAGGATTAATTTTATGCCTTTTCGATAAGACGTTTTTTCATTTGTAATGAAAAAATCTATTCCATTTTGCTAAGAGTTATAATGAAGAGTTTTGTAAGACTAGACTTTCGTAAAATAAAAATTTTGTTATTTTCCTGATTTTTTTTTGTTTTATTCTTTATTCTAAAGACTATATATTCAATTTTAGAGAAGTTATGTAATTTTCTTTGTATTGGTGGCACGAAGACGACCCTATATTCCCTTTTGAGCAGTTGTGACGAGCACGTAGACGGAGCGGATGGAGCCAATCAAGAAATCCTTATCGTCAGCGAGTTTACCCCGAGTTATATCCCCATTCGACTGTTGTCCTCAATCCCCTCCCGCGTTGTCTTGTGACCCTTAAAACGATGCAGCATCCCCTCCCACCCTTGTTTGTACGTATGTAGTATTTCTCCGGTGGCGGAACACGTTCTTCACTAGCGTTCCTCGAAAAACGAGAATTCTTCACGTCATTTGAGTATTCTCACCGAATCTGACTATCTCAAACTGAATTATTATTACGCCTGTTAATTTTCCCGAAATAATTCAATTAAAGTCCACAGCTTCCAAAGATTTCTCTAAAACAATCCCAAAACTGTCGCTCGACGAAATCCTCTCGGAAATGAATCGCAAAGCCCACCGAAAAATTCCTACCGTTTATAACCAAATAAAAACCCCATCCTAAAACTGAACATCCCTTTCATCACATCCTAATGCAGTCTGCCGAACGCCTGATCGTGCGAAATAAAAATAAAAAGTAATTCCTCCCGAAATAAATGAGACCCAAAGCCCCGGCTTGCCCGTTGTTTCCAAATTCCGCATTCCCCACCCCCAACAATTCCAAAAAAAAAAAAACAATCCCCAATGGGTCAGAAGAAGAAAAGATCCCCGTGGTGGTTTGAAAACGCGACTACCCCGAGTACAGGAACGATAAGGGAGCCCTGGGTTGGAACTTGATGGAATTCCATAGATCCACGTCGGCGTCGAGACAGAGTCAGCTAAGCAGCCATTTAAATGCAACCGATGTGTCTCGGGGAGCTATTACATCTGATGGACGGTTATTGACGCGGCTCTGGCTTATAGCGAGCAGCAGCAAACTCCCCCCCCCCCCCCCCCCCCCCCCCCCCCCCCCCCCCCCCCCCCCCCCCCCCCCCCCCCCCCCCCCCCCCCCCCACCCCCCCCCCCCCCCCCCGTATTCCTCTCTCCCTTTCTCTCTCTCTCTCTCTCGCTCTCTCTCTCTCTTCTCTCACAACTAACCGACATATACATACACATGTATATATAAAATACCGTGGCACAGAGAATCTACCCCCACGGGGGCTGAATTCGCCTCAACGTGAGAATGAACCGCTCGTGTATACAAGGATCTACGTCGTGGTATGCGAAAGGATAAGAGGATCTCCTCTGCCAGTGTCATTGCAGCAGCCTCTCTCTGTCGTGGGTCAAATAGGGAAGGTCAAATTCATGGGGTTCTTATGGGTTATCGTGATATTTGTTGCGATCGGTCAAGCTGTATTGCATGAATTCATTTGAAAAGATGTTTATCATGAGTAGTTAAGTCGTGAGGGGCAAGTCAGTCGAGTTCTGGTATTGATTATTGTTCGTGGGTCAAATCGAATGGGTCGAATTTAATTGACCTATATTGTCCGTGTGGTTAGTCTAGTATGAGGCGAACGGATTTAAACCCTGATAGTTTGTGTGATGAGTTAGATATTGAGGAAGAAATCATGAGAATGTAATGAATTTGACCCATTGGCATGGGTTAAATCCTCCCAGAAGTTCGTGGGTCAAATCCGAAGGGTTGATCTCAGTTGACCTATATTTTGGTCATAATGGGTCAAATATTATGAGACCAATGCACTTGACCCATGATATTTTTTCTGATGAGTTAGAACGAATCAGAAGAATCAAATGAATTTGACCCATCCGCATGGGTCAAATGATATTCAACAAATTTATCTGAAACCATATCTATCATAATTAGTAAAATATTGTGGGTCAAATCCTCCAAGTTCATGCAGTCATTATTGAGAATAAATATTCGTGGGTCAAATCGAAAGGGTCAATTCAAGTTGACCCATATTTTCCTTATAATTGGTTAGATATCATGAGACAAATGCACTTGGCCCGTAATATTTGTTCTGATGAGTCAGCTATTACGAAACAAATCATAAGAATCATATGAATTTGACCTCATTTAACCCACACTATTTCTCACGTTTTCATGAAGTGATTTTCAAGTGATCATTTTTCCCAATAGTCAGCCACGGATGATCGACATCTAAGTGCCAAATATATGAGATTAATTTACCCCAACGGGAAAATGGACTCGCTCGTGTACCCGGAATCTATGTCATGGTATGTGAAAGGATACGAGGGCGGGGATAGCGAGCGAGGGGAAGGTTTTACGTAGGGGGGAGGGGTAGGAGGAAAATATCAAGGAGATGGCGAGGGGGTGGGGTGACCACTGTGCGACACATCGTGAATTGCCGCTGAAACTGTTACGAAAGCGATGTCGCCGAATGCCCCCGCGTGCTCAAGCCACAGCCGACCAGCGAATACGAATGATCGTATTACCGGATTTACCTTATAGTATGGCAAACTCAGGGACCAACGGTTTTCTCTGCGTTTTTCCCGAGGACTAGATATGGACCTATTACGGATTGGGGGGAAACTTATTTTTGAATCAATG
>JAPYZN010001269.1:0-19364 GCA_030522865.1 Psyttalia lounsburyi
TTACAGAACAAGTCCAGGAAAAAGTACGAAAAGTTCTATAAAAAAGTACGTCACTGTTCCGTAATTTTTACGGAATATTGTTTTGACTCGCAGATTACGTAACTGACACCTAATTTTTATTGAATTTTTCTCTCCGTGTATCGTCGGACAGCACGCTTTCACATTCTCTTCAAATTATTTATTAACTACATCACACGTTAGTCCGGATGATATTACCTCGCAAAAATCACGAGCTAATGACGACATTCAATCCGTAATGGCTTTATGGATCATCTAAAGTACATATCCTATCCGAGAGGACAATGACGATAGGGGCATTAGTGTCTCGCCCTCAGTTTTTTGCTTGTGATTCACTCAGCAGATTTCTTGTGCGATCAGGGTTAGCTCCACACATGGCCATCATCGGTTTCACTCCGACTATCACAACAGGAGTAAATACGTTCTGTTACCTCTCCCTAAGAGGAAAATAAAGAGACCAGGTCAACTGATAGACGACACAAGCAGTCGTTTTCTTCCAAGCGGATATCCTACAGCGGTGGCTCTGGCTTGCAGTTGATCTAATCACGAGAGCTTAGGGTTTGCCTCTATAAACACTCGAGACATCGCTTTCCAAGCTATTGATTCCAACACCAATACAGACATCGATTCTCACGTGTGTAACTTCTACCTCCTCCCTCACCGCGAGATCTATGGCACAGTGACTCCGCCCATCTCCTCCCGTACCCTCTTGAGGGAGTATGGATGTTCGAGAAAAGGTACCAAACTTCTCGGAGAAGTTTCAGGGCTCTCTTCGCAGCAACTCATACCCTCATCACTCACGAAAACTCCATGTCAAAAGGTTTTCTTCGGTTAAATATGGGAAAATCGATTTTGCATTGTGAGGAAAGAGACAATGGTGAGTAGAGTGTTGAAGGGATTGGCACAATGAGTCGATAATGTAGTAAATAAGTCCTTGGCGGAGAATGAGATATTTTGCCAGCATTTGTGAATCAATTGTTGGCTACATGCATCTTTGCCACGAGTTACAGAGCCAATCAATCTGTCTTCAGGATTATAAGTTATCAAAGGCATGTGGGATACTCGATATTTATCTCATTACAGCATGATAAACTCACAGCATGGTGACAGCTGCACGAAAAGCTCCGCAGCAAGAGGCCTCTCTCCGGTTAAATATGGGAGTATCGATTTAGCATTGTGAGGACACAGACAATGGTGAATCAAGTATTGGCGGGATTGTCACAATGAGTCGATAATGTGATAAATAACTCTCTGAGGTACAATGGGATGTTTTACCAACATTTGTGATGCAACGCTTTGTAACATGCATCTTGGCTTTGATCTGCAGTCAAATGGAACAGCAGTTGATCAATCAAAATCCTCATGAGAGTCTTACATTGTGAAGAACATACAGTGACACGACATTGGAAAAACCACCTAACAGCTGCTACCTGTCCTTAATATCATTATAAAACTCATCGTGATAGCCAAGATTCGTCCGCAGCGGCTTACACTCTCATCACTGTAGCAAAACTATATAGTCAAAAAATTTCCTCTAGTTAAATATGGCTGGCTCGATTTTTTATTGCAATTGGAGAGACAACCGTGAGTCGAGTATTCAGTAGATTTGCACAATCAGTCGATAATGTGAGAAACAAACTTCTGAGATACAATGAGATATTCTACCAGCCTTGATGCAGTTATTTCTTACATAGATCTTGGCTTGAAATGAAAAAGGACACAGTGGTAAGCATGGCAACCTCACGGTCATCACCAGTTTCCAGAATTAAGGTCAATACCTTGTAGAACGACATTCGTGAAACACGCTGACAGCTGCTGCCTATCTGTAATGTCGTTGTGAAAGTAATCTTGGCGCCCAAGATGCATCCTTATTCTGTCACTAGCAGCGAGGCCGCTATCGGTATCACGTCGATAAGGGTAAGTTCAAAATCTCGTCTTCCCGAGAGACATTGGCAGTCTCTCGGCTATCTTCCTATCGTGATGTTGAAGGCTAATAGCATCAGAAAGAAAAGTCAGCTAAGATGTTTGGCCCAGTGTATAACCGAATAAAGCCAGGTAATAACACCACTAGCTCAGAGAAGAGACCCACTTACTCATTCACTCGGGAGATTGTTGGACGGGTAATTAGAGGAGCAACGTGTCGCCTCCGGGCCTAATTATAAAAAGTTACCTACCACTGATTCTACATTTCTCTCTTGTTTCTTTTCAGTCAACTCGAGATACTTGAGAATGAAAAACAATGAACCGAGTTGTAAACAAAGTGAGGGAATTGTCGGAGAAAGATGTGTGGGGTGGGGGGAGGACGACGAGAATATGGAATTGACAGATGCCAGCTGAAGACACTGTCTTTGAGTACTCTGTGACGGATTGTGACGCATGCATGTCAAAAAGCATGGGTGAGTAGACCTTCGAGTCACTGGAGGGTGATCAGGATAACCGAGAGAAGTAAATTTCAATCTCAATATGGGGTGGGAGGGGGACGGGGGGAATTCAGCCAATGGATCTTGATTCGTCAGTACCGAGTGACACAAATATTTACTTGAGTTGCATCTGATGGCAAACAGAAACGATCGAATGGTCCGAGGAATTAGTGACCAGGAAGGAGGGGCAGCTGAGTGAAAGGATATCCTTCAGGATATTTAGATAAGCTTTACCACATCTCCTAGAAAATCACTGATTTGCCTCATGGGAGGAAGAAACTCCAATTAACAGATTTGAAAATTATTCTTGACACTTCTTATTTTTTCTACAAATGTAATAATAATGTAAATGTAATGTGTTCAAATGTAAATGTAATGTAATCTGTATGTATTAAGAGAGACAACAAAATTGTATTGATTTCTGACACGAGTATTTCCAGTGAATTGGTAATTTTTTTTCTGCATTCCATGGAGCAAGCGCTTGATTGCAATAACAATTCCATAGATTTTCACCTCATCCCATTCAAAATGCAAAGATAAAACACACACGTGGAAAGGAAAAACAACGGGTTGATTTCACGACCAGTTGCATGAAACTCGTCTGTTATTTTTTGGAATTCCCATTTTATTCACACCAGTATGATGTCATTAAGTCAAGAACAATTGGGAGCGTGGACACTTGAAACTACTGTCCATATTTCAACTGGATGAGAGGAATTAACCAGCAAAAACCATTTACAAGGGCATAATGTACACGTGTTGATTTGTTTGTGCATGGCAGGAATTATAACTAGACGATTCCACGTGCTGCTGATCGCGGAGGTAACCGATTCGACTGACCCAGATTTGGCGCCCAAAGCCGTGCCATCATCAAACTAGTCTCACTTCCATTCGTAATTCCCTTTCTGCAATCCCCTCCTCCCCCTCCTGCCCCCCCCCCCTCAACTCCCTACCCCTTTCTCATGAAGTTCACAAATCAAATAGCATGTTCAAACACTTGGGGATAAATAAAAAATACCACTGACCGAGTAAATCGGAACGCTTTCATTTATTTTGGAATGGTTAAAGACTTTCATATACAGATCATATAAAATACTTTCAGTCACTCGACGCGAATCGAATAAAATCACGCATTGACATGAAAAATTTGTTCGTAACTCGTGAAAAAAGTGTTTTTTTTTCACTCGTTATGAAATATACTATTATTTTTCATTCAGCTATTTAGTTGGAAGTTGAATGGTAAAATTTGATAAATATTTTTCCAAAAAAGATTAAAAAGATTCCATTTTAATCGTCTGTTGTACTAAATTTTTTTTGGAAAATCGAATAACCCCATAACATTTTTATTTTCGATGAAACTATGATTTCATAAAATCTACCAATAATTTTCACTACCATTTTCACCTCTATATGAAAAATTAATTTCATCCTCTATTAGCGGAGTTTGAATAACAATCGAAATTGTTGTGGTGTGATAATTCTTGTATAACGTATTTCCATTTTGATCCTATTACAGTAACTTTCCCGATAATTAGCGACAATTTATTGGTATCATAACTTCGTGTGTAATTTCTCTAGCGGAATATAAAATTGTCAATATTAAATTTTGACATGGAGAGAAATATTTCACTAGAGATTACCGTTGCATTTCCTGCTCGTATTGTGTTTTGTCCTTCCGTATAGGAAAAGATAATATCTTTAAAAAAGTTATATACACATATTTAGAGGAATTTCAATAAACAACATTGCCGGTCTGAAAATATCTGAATTTTTTCTTCAGTTATTTGTGAACTAAATATATTGAGAAGGAATTCCCACCTATCCAAAATCTTTTCCACCCATTAATCCCACTGTCCTACCTAAAGAAATGTGGAACGCATTCCCCCTACCTAATTCCCAACTGGTGTAAAAGGACAGTAAGTAAATTTTGCCAAGCAACTGAGTAAGTTTCGCCAGATGGCCAAGACAAAATACGATTACCAAACGGAGCGGTAATTTCTACCGCTCCGAATTTACTCTCCGCGGGCCGATCTTTTATTCAAAAAATCCGCACAAAGTACACTTGTCACACCGCCAATTTGAATCCATATAATGTTTCTTTCAAATACCTATTTCATCAGTGGCCTGATCCACACACAAATGTCTCTCATTTTATCTCCGCCGGATGCAGCCAACGCGCCATTCATACAGCCTCGGGTGAATATTCACTCAGTCTAGCGCTCCAATCCCCGTCTTTGTTTTTCCGTCCCGAGTTACATCCTCCAGAAAGCTTGTTAACATTCTTTCCTCAAGAACCAAAAAAAAACAGGAAAACTACCAAAACAAAAATGTTGCCTAATGAGAAAAGAAAAGAACAAAATCACCGCAGATTCGGAAATAAGTATCACGTGCCAGGACCCACTTTTTCCCTTACTTCATCTGTAGTCCTCATGTTTCGTGAGAAACAAGGACAAAATAACTGTAAGAGGATGTATGAGACTAGGGGCTCTTAGAGTTTACCAAGTTGGAAAAGAACTCAACTGCAATGTGCGGCAAATGCGGAGGCGGCACATCGCTCATAAACACGTTCGCAGTCATATTTCATCCTAGTAATATTGCACAGTTGAAGTATCACCAAGGAACACTGAAATAGTTGTGAAATAGATGTGAAAGAAACTAAGGAGTTGATGTTCCGTTGACGGGTGATGGGGAATGGGATGCAATGCTTTCAACGATAGAAACTATAAACTCGGAAACAGCTTCAAACAAGTTTTCCTCATCGTCAAACTACTGAATCTCAAACTCTTCCATTCTAGCTGGGCCACTCGTTACATTAACCTCGACGAATACCGAAACTCACGAGAGATGGTACCGTCAATGTCCTTGTTAGTGCCAACCAGAGCTTTTGCGCGACCTTCCGAAGGATCAAATGCATATATGTTTGTAACAAGCGGTTAATTTAATTTACTGAGTAATTAGTTTGCAGTGTTTTTGAACACGTAGGAGTTCCATTGCTGGAAGTAAATGGCAAAAGAAATTAATATTAATTAATTAGAAACATATTGGTTTGCATCAATTTCTGCTACTTGCAAAACGCTACGTTCCAGTTAATGCCACCTTTCGAGGCCAGTTAATGCCACGTGTGAAGAGCAAATTTAACAGGATATCACCGGATAATAACAGTCAGAATTATATTGAATCATCATTAGAACGTTCCCGGTCTGAAAATATCGGAATTTTTTCTTCAGTTATTTGTGGACTAAATATATTGAGAAGGAATTCCCACCTGTCCAAAATCCTTTCCACCCATTAATCCCACTGTCCTACCGTAAAAATGTGGAACGCATTCCCCCTACCTAATTCCCAACTGTTGTAAAAATGTGAAACGAGTGAAAAGCAAATTTAAGAGGATATCACCGAATAATAACAGTCAGAATTATATTGAATCATTAGAATTAGGAATAAACAGAAAAGTTTTGTCTACATTCTGCCATTTTACTAGGAAAGTATTGTTGAGAATTGTGGTAGGTTAAATTGCTGTCAAATATGGGTGGCAGAAATCGGAGCAAGGCGAATAGGGGGCTCTTCTAGTAGGTGCCACCGTGCCGGTGCACTCCAAACACTTTTTCATTTATTTAAAAATATTTCTGAGTATCTGATTACGATTGTTTTTACTCTGACTTGCAGTATATAAAGTACTGTTGGCATTTAGCTTTTGCTTATATTTCTTCATAACTTCCTTAGTGATATTCATTGAAAACGGCTCAAGGTGGCAGACACGGCAATAGTGGCACTAACGGGAACATTGACGGTATCTAGTTTAGGGGATTGTATGGAATTGTGGATGGATTTCAATGGGTCGAGTTTGAAAAATCAGACGAAAGTCCTTTTAAAACGACTAACATTTTCACCGGTTAACTGCATTATTCATGATTAATATGTCCGTTTACATCAGTCTTCTTCGAGAGTTCTGATTACAACTCAGCAGCCTCTTTCGATCTATCGATTCTAATTTTTGGATAATAGAAAAAAATGAAATAACTGAATTCATGCTACGAAATTCACCACCTCTCCCAAATAGATGATGAGGTGAAATGGGTAGTGGTGGGGCAAAGGCTTTCAGTGATATAGAAACCATAAACTCAAAAGCAGCTTCAACCAAGTTTTCGTCGTTGTCAAACTACTAAATCGTAACTTCTCAGCTATAGCTGGAGATCCTCGTTATATTAAACTCGACGAATACCGAAACTCGCGGGAGATGGTATTTATTTTGGGGGCTGGTTGGTACATTTCAGTGGGTTGATTCTGAAATCTCCGGCTGGAATTCCACGTGTCGTTGAAAGTCGGCAGCGGCTTGTGGCTATGTTTACACGGTACACTTGGTGGTTTGTAAATAAGCTAGCAACTGCTTAAGGGAGCGGTTTCACAGGAGGAAGGATGTGGAATGAAGCGAGAGAGGGCAGGTCACCCAAAATGTTTCAAGTATACAAATTGGGGATGAGAGTATAAGTGGGGCGGAGAGATGCAAAGTTTAGAGACGTGGAGGGGGTGAAAATGTTAAGCGTTAAAGATGGAGTTGAAGCAACAATTTTGGCTGAGAGTTGTGCTCCGTGATTTTTATGGAGGACACTTGGCGAGGGGTCAGGCCAAGTGGGCCACTCGAATGGCACTCAACATAAATCTCAAAGTTCTGAGACACAGGCTTTTTACTCTGGAGGATTGCGTAGGATCGGTGTTGAAATTGCAGGGGAATCAAATGAAGTGAATGAGTCGCATATTGCGGACTCGTTGAGAATAGAGTCGTTGGTGGGCGAGGAGTGTCGCACTGATTGAATGTAATGTGCTACAAGTATGACAATTAACAAGAGATGCGAGGAATTTCGTTGCAGGGGTAATGAGAATAGCTTGGTCTATGCAATAGTGAGATTTTCTAAGGAAGAGTTTGTTTGTGAGGGCGAAGAGATGAGCTGTTATAATTAAGGGAAGCGTTCTTATCATTATTTTTTTCTTTGTAAAAAAAAGTAGTAGAAATTCTAAGAAATCTCATTGAGAAATCTGTTTCAATGTTCAATGAAGACATGCACTGTAGAAGAAGAACTGAAATTTTAAGGATAGTTTAGAATTAATATCCATAATTGCGAGCGGAAATTTCAATAGAGACAGAAGAATTATGAACCGAAAATTTTAAAAAATATAATCGTCATTTTTCCTGATTTTTTATAAATTTGTATGGAACAATTGTACTAATTATTTAATTTATTTTCTCTAATTGTATCATCCAATTATGAATTTTTAACTTGAAATTTCACTAGAATTTTCACTTGCGAAAAACTCCAAGAAATTCCAAGTAATTTATTAACTCTTAATTTGATATCGCCTTTAGATTACTCAACTCATCGAAAAGTTCGATGCGGAACGTGGAATTTCATGCCATCTTCATCTAATAGTATTTAATTAATATGAGGCCATCAGTCATTACTGGCAGCATTATTTCCTTCTGCATAATTCAAATAATTTCCCCAATTTTCGGGACGTACATTATAAAAATTACTTATTTATTACTGCCAGGAAACTATTGATGAAGCATATTCTCGGATCGACCTATTCATGATTTCAACGGTTCAATTATTCGTACGGTGTTGGTCCAGGCAGTTTAAATTATCCGATAAATGGAATTAAATAATGCATTATTGAGTACATGTCCAATATTAAATATTTAATGAATAAAACATTCACATACTATTGCCATGCAAATATTGCGGGGCGTTACTCAGTGGCTAGAATTTTCAGTCAGTCACATTATGGCTGGGGAATAGAAAACATTTTTCTTTAAGTTTTATTATTACGGAAGCGAGTCATTGAAAGGATTCTAACGCATAACCAGTGCAGAAGGCCTGATAGAAGTGCGGAACTGAATTGGAAACGTTGAGAATGATGAATAGGAAAGAGGGAGAACGATGTGAAGGTGTACGTTAGAAAATGGTAGGTTGAGAACGATCAACGCATAGATTTTCACGGAGCGAAGGCAGAGAGTATTCGATGAACGTCGCCAGAATCACCCAGACCATCTTCATAGCATTCGTGAATGAAATAAAATTGAAGTAGATTGACAATCCTTCATGGAAGACACCGGCACTACTTCCACTTTTTACTAGAAATTTGAATTTCAAGGAAAAAACATTTGGAGTTTATTTGATATTAGCGGAAGAGCTTTTGTATTGCATTTAATTCGCAAAATAAGCAATACTTCAATGTTTGTATCCAATTGTGGAACTTAGATACCACAGAAAATAAATTTAGGAATAAAATTCAAATTCACCAGTTCGTAATTGAGATCAAAGACGTTTGTGGAAATATTTTTTATGAAAAATGTTGGCTTATTTCTTTACAGACATTGTTGAGGATGAAGAACAGCCAGAGGAAATTCTCTCTTTCACGTCAGAGGAAAAGAGCCTTCTGTGAATGGCAGCGTTCACCCTCGCATTAAAAAAAAATGATATGAAAAATGTTAGTCAGAAGCAGAATCTACCATTTCTACCGGCGTTAGGAATTCAAAGAAAAAATTCCCATGTCTGACCAGGTTCGTTCAACGTCAGTATCACCTGTTGCGATGAAGTGTATCTCAGGTTATTCACATTGACAGGCCCCTGAACATCATCGAATCATCATCATCGATGGAATGCTTTCTCATTCACTTCTCATCAAGCAACACACTCCATCCACATTCTCCTATCCTCCAAACGAAGTTAATGAAGCCGGAGAAGATGGAATAACTGAGGCTGCCGAATCCACGGCTTAGCAATACTTCAGTGTAATAAAAAATAATTTTTCCTCTGCTTCACTGTCTCAGAAGACCCTACAACCAACAACTACGAAGATTAAGTGTTACACCTGAGCACCGGACGATTTCTCATCTGCGGTTGTGTATGTACAACTCTTACAGCCTCACTCAGCCCTTCGTGTCTCTATGAAAAACGATTGGATCTGAAAGGATATCTCACCTAGGTAGACCATAAGTACTCGTCCGTAGTACGGCTTTGCAAGAGTCATGAGGAGTTAAACAGCCCACAAGTTTCTTCTTTTCTAGAGCCGTTACTCTACCCATGTCTCGAACGATTCACCGACATTAATTTCAAGAAGATGGGCATTTCGAATGCGAAGTGATGAATCACAACACCAAAAGAGCATAAAATAAAGAACAAGAAAAGGAATGAAATTTTATCCTTACGTTTTATATTCCACGAGACACTGAGCAATTCTCCGCAATATCTTCTTGACTTATATTTGCAAAAACATTGAATCAAATTAAATTTAATGACGCCAACCCCAGTTTTTTTCCATCGGGATATCAACATAATAACAAATAACGAATAATATCCGTCGTTGTCGAAAAGATTGAATTCAAGACAAAATATACCTAGACAAAATTTACAGTCTAATTAACCTAAATACCTCTTCAAGTGTCTTTAATCTTGTCCTACATCCGTTAGATATTTAATTTCAACTCATTTTCGCTTCTTCATCATGGCTGAGGAGAGACTTCCAGCCGAACTAAGTAAAATGAGAGCACGAGGTCACTTTCTACGCCATCCTACTACGATTTTTCATGTCGCGGTTCACGTTTGCTGAACTTTCCAGACAAAACTCCACGATATGCCAACTCAGTTGCTCTCGCTGAAGATTCCCGGGAAGAAACGCCCAGTAACGTGGACAAGAAAAGTGAATCTACGGAGGAGCAGACATTTGAGGAAAGAGGGCAGAAGGCCCCCGGATATTCGACGTCGATACTTCGGGGAGGAAAATCCGTCGGTGGATCTTGTGCTTCGTATAAGGATCGTCGTAATTGAAAAACACCTCCGGGCTACCATAAAGTAGGACTGTCGAAGTACCTAGACGGTTTCTCTAGCTCGGCGAAGCCCTTGGGAAAGGCTTTAGTCACTGCGGCATGAAAATATCTAACGACCAACGACGAAAAAAGTAAATGACTCTGCGCAACACTTCTCGTCTTGTGTCCACCAGCATTGGATACCATTGATTCTCTCCTCAGCTCTATCCTCCTCACGAACACCATTAAAATGGACCAACGCTGGAGATTCGTCATTGCGTTGAGGATTGCATTCGAAGAATGGGAAGATTCTAGTTTTTTTTTTTTTTCACTTTAATGAGGGTTAATCGATTCATTGATATCAATTTTCTACTTCCTGGTCGCTAAAAGATAATACCCCGGGGTGCTTCAAATATATCGAATATTTTGCGATAGCGAAACGTTTCGTAAGAATGATTGTGGAAAATTTTGCAGACTAAAAAGCTTGAATGCCAAAGATTCGGGATTTTTCGAAAAAGTGTAACAGACTCGTTGCGGAGCAGGGAAGCTTTAAAAAAATCCGATTACCTTTCAAGTATGAGTGGTATTTGACCGATTATTTTTCACACTCGGATTTCGGCCGAATAGAATAGTGCAGTGCATAACATGAAGTGAACTGCGAACATTGGTTAGAAATTAACGATACAATTCAGTTGGGTGGCTTCAAATACTGGTCTCTAATTGGCTGAAATCCCAGGGAAAAAAATAATCAAAATAAAACTGACAGCCTCAAGTTTTACGCTCTAATTGAGTGAAATTCGTACGAGAAAAATGATGAAACAAAAAATTTTCATAGCGGCTGGAATTCAAATTAGAAGAGAAGCAATATCCTAAAACTTCTAGTATATTATGATTTTTTTATTTCATGAAATAGTATTTCCATCAACTTACAGCGTTTAAAGTTTGGAAAAATTGTCGTCTGATACGAATTTTCGAGACTTGGATTGGGAAATTCTTGTTTAACAGTGCCGAATTGTTTCTCTTCATGACAGTTTTAACGGATGAGTGTTCCTTTCATTTCTCGGGAATTCCAAACAGCATGTCGACCTCATCCCCTCACAGTTAAATTTATGCTGTACCCCGACCAAATACACGCTGGACAAATATTTGTATTCACTTTCTAGCAGAAAATATAGCATGAATATTCCCACCGTTCACATCTTTCAATGTTGGGCACTCCACCAACCGATAAAACTATAAGCCCTGAATTAATATCTCTGCTGCCAGAATGTAGGCAGCAAACAAGGGTGAACATGCGTGTCCAGTTTTTGTTGTGAATAGGAAGCATGATTTTTTGGGAATAAAGTTCACTTGAACGTGCAATGTACTTCACACACTTCACGACTGAGTGAACAGAGTGAAAATATTTTTCGTACATTTTCTCGGTGGATGTTTGAAACAACGAGAGGGCGAGGTCAGCCTTCCAGGTGATATGACGTTCGAAAACAATGTATTTCGTTTATTCATTTTTTTGTTCATATTCTCAATTACTACAATGAAACAAAAATGTATCAGGCGTGTACGCCCGTAAATGAACTTTATTGACCTTTTTTCTTGTTTCAAGAGGAGAGATGTACCGTTGAAAAAACTTTTTTTTGCGAAATTTAGTCATTAGTAAAAATCACTACTTAAGTTGCTGAATTTACAACAATTTCATAAACCTGTCAACTCTAATTGTCAATTTCTTAACAGATTTTTCTAGTCGACGTGTTATAGATTATTAAATTCCCTCACCACTGACAAATTTATTTAAGTTATATATATTTAATCATGTATTCGATTAAATCATTACGTAGAGCATAATTTATTATACCATGAGATAATAATGAAATACCTGTCGCACTAACTTCATTCAATTCCCTGGGAATCGGCGGAGTATGCCATCCAAACACAAAGGATGTGTGGAATTGCAGTCATTGGATTGATGAAAATTAGTAATGATATGAACTTGGGAAGAGTTTGATTAGTTTCTATTATATTAATTATAGTGACAGTAATAAATTAACTCATTTGGTTTGAATAATGTACACTGAAAGAAAAACAATAAATTTTTTAACAAGTCTTTTTTGTGCCAACAAAATAGTTAGGTAAAAATTACCACAAAAGTCATTGTTCGGCACAAATACTGATTCTGCATTCAATGGCACTGTAATATTTGCATGAAGAGGCAGACAATCCACGCAAAATGCTCCTTTTTCAGAATGAAATACCCTCTTATATGGAGAAATTTATCACGAAAAATATTGCTCTTATGTTGCAAAATAGCTATCCTACTATTGTTTTTTTGCCTTGTTAGTCAGATTGCTCGATAATTCTCGAGGATTCCAATATCATCTCGAAGGACACTCAACAAGCCATGCGATGCTAACTATTTGTAATCATTCGATAGGTCCAACCGCTACTTTATATAGAAGGGCTTGAACTTCAAAAAGAATGTGAATCGTGCCACTAAATGCAACTGAAAGGAGAAAAAATCCTGGAATTGCAGATTGCATTACAAATTTAGTGTAATTTGCCACTAAAAATTCATATTATGGCGTAATTTTGAATTATTTTCAATTCATTTTTAATTTAATTTTAATTTAAAAAGAAATTCTCATCTTCCTGTCACTTGAAATTCGGGAATTTCAATGAATTATGAGTAATACCAGAAATTTAATAATTTTTTAATTCCCGACTCGTATTCAGTGCCAGTGCACTGAAAATTGAGTGTCAAATGTCCATGAAATTCCATTTTTTTTTTTGCTAACTACGGCCACGAGACAAGGTTACGGTTTCTCAAATTCTCAATTTTCTTTGAGTGCGAAAGGACCCTCAATTTTAATTGTTTCTCCCAGAAATGGAACCCCTCTCAAGGGAGGAAGTTAAGTCCCTAGGGCGAAAAGTAACTTTCTCGCTTCTTACAAGGCAGTAAGTACGAGTTTTGCGTGCAGGGATGTGAAAAAAAATGTCTTTTAAATTCCATCGATTTTTATAACACAAATTTTCCTCTCAGTGAAAGCCGACCATGTTTGCCACAAGAAAATACTTTTTTCAGGATTTTTAAGAAACGATATTATTGACAAAAGTAAAACTTTTTGGAGAACTCCGTTATTCTTCTCTCATTGTAGGATTAAGGGTAAATAAATGCGGCAATTGAAAAAAGCTATCAAAAACTTCCGTATTACATGGACAAACTACAAACAACTTGCAAATTGCAGGAGAATTATCCACTCACAATTGATGAAAATTAATATATTCTAGAATTTTCCATTTTGTTACATTGAATGTAGTTTGTCACTAAATTGTGTCATTTCTATGAAGAAATTTAAAAAGTGGTGAAACTCTGGTGGAGATGATCAAAAAGTACAAATTTTGTAAAACTTTCAGTAAAATTAGAAATTTCATAATTTTTTCTACGAAAATCGCATTCCACATTAATCTCAGGTATGAATTCATCAGTTGGGTGAAAACAGAATATGCGATATCAATTTTCAATAGAACAACATAACCACGTGACCACCCCATCTCACATAATAACAGTTCTATTAAATTATCCAGGTCCTGAGAACTTGTCTCGCTTAACGACCGAGCGCACTTCCAGCCGATGTGGCTGACCGCAGGTTTGAAACACCTCATAGTTTTAGTTGTTCCAGAATCAAATGAATAAATCCACAACATTCACCTCTCCCATGTTTAACCCCGAGGTCCATTGTTGTGGCTGTAGTGATGTAATTGAAATGAAATCCAATAATTGATCCTTCCTACCTTCGAAACATGAAAAATATTCTTTTAATTATTCATTCATATGATTTTTTTGGAAGTCTAACGAAGATTTCTGCGGAAAAATGCGAATTCTGTGTTAAATTCTATCTAGAGCGGAAAAAGTGAAGAATTTTGGGCGGAATTTCAAACTTGGGAGCGACAAAACACAATTGACCAACTTAATAGGATTTTCCATCAAAATATGAATATTTAATATAGAATTATACTGAAGTACCAAGTAATGATTTACTTCAATTTTCTCAAGTTCTATTAATTTCAATTTCATCCAACAATGCAAATTTCAATGGAACTCATACTTAAAACCTGCCACTAATACTTGAGACTAGAACTAATCTAAAAGGATCATTTCCCCCGACCATCGGCGAATTTCTCAATTCAATGTTCCTTCTGACTGAATTCCATTAATGAAAAAGAAGAAAATATTGCAACTTGAATTTTAGATTTTTCCGTGGGATCTACCTATCGCCGATCACATCGTGCGTTAAGCAGAAACCACAGTGGAAAACCCATCAAAGGTTTCGAGCGACTTTATCGCTCGGATTCTCTTTCCAGGACTTCTAATATTCCCTTTGAGCTAGATTTTGCAAATTTTTTACTATCCGGCATCCATCAAAACTGAATAAATGGATCTCATAGTCTCTGATCTCCGCAAAAATTACTATATGGTTTCTCTTCCTTTGCTGGTGAGTTTCAATACGCCTGCAGATTTATTCTTTTTCCTCCTCAATTCTAACTTTCATTTATCAACTGAAGTGTTAAAGATAGCCAATTAATGGATGAACATTTCCTTCTGAACCATCAATTCTCTGTCAATGTAATACCGACGATGGCCGATCGAACAGTAAGTAATTACGCTGCGCTGTACTTCCTTGAAATAGAGGTGATTATGATTGACCAAATACTAATAATTAAGATAATTGACAAATTATGGCGTGAACTCTATTTCAGGGTAAAATCTTTGAGTAATATTAATATTGAAGTGCATTTCAATCCAATCATAAAATTCTAGAACAAGTATACCTGACGTTCATGATACAATTGAAAATTGAAGTATTTACGGATTCATTCACCCAATTTTACTTCGATTTCCACGATTTGATTAGGTCACCAATCTATTGGGGATCTAATGAAGGAGGAAAATGTACTAAAATTTCTGAATTTGGGAAAAATGTAGATAATTGTATAGATTACTCTCCTTAATTTAAGATTGCATACTCTCGCATAAATTTCAAAATACTAAGATAAATATCAAATATTCATTCAATTTTTTACTGAAATTACGAGATATTTGTATTTTCATACTTTATAAAATTTCAATGCTATCCTGATGTGACAATGGAAAGCTTCAATTAATGTTTTTTAGAAATTTCAGGGAACTATTTTTGAGACAAGTTGAAGGTTATAATACAAAAAACACTCAATGGAAAACCCTTGAGTACTTTCAAGAGCAATTTTTCTCTGTGGATTTATGAAGAACGGTATGGAATTTAAGCAGTTGATGAGGTAAACTCTTTCAAACTATCAATTCCCAGTACTACAGGTGAATCCGGGGTTGTAATACAGTCAGTGTACTATACACGATGACCGGTCGAACAGTGAGCAATTACGATGCGCTCTAATTCCTCGAAATAGAGGTAATTATGATTGATCAATTGATGCATTAACATCACCACTCATCCAACACTTCTGTATGGATGTGCTCATGTATACCGAGAAGTTTAGTATGTCGATCAACGCTTTTTAAAGGATTTAAACATAACTATTTTCATGATAACTACGTTTATATAAATACTACTAATTGTAATATAATTGAATTATCACTTGTACTCAACAATTTGTTGCTTGTCCGATCAATGAGGGTCTATATTCCAAGGTATCTTGCACGGAAATATTTTGGATTAAAACCTAGAAAAATTGATTTTTGAAACATCCCACTCTTATTATAAATAAGTCTTCGAAACCAGTACAACATTCGTTAGGGAAAGTTGTTTTTTTAATGTGTAACCTCATTTTGTTTACCACTTTTGTTGTCTCAAAACTTTGTTGTCAGGAAAAGAAAAAAATTTACAACGGTGGAACGACGGTAATATTTGAATCATAAAAAAACCCTCTTCTCTGTTTTTACGATTGTTCAGGGCATTTTATTCCAGGTACTCTGCCGGCTTCAATCACCTACCTACGAGAATTGGACCTCTAAACCGGGAACTAAGGCCTTTTCATTATAATGAACATAAACCACAAGTTCGACGTTTTCACCATCTTCTTGCTGCCGCATAACCCATCAAATGCGCAATTCAGCGGAATCGGAATACAGGCGGGACGCGAAGCCTTTCGGAGATTACGACTGGCAATAGTCCTCGATCGAAGGGCACGCTCTATCCCTGTCAATAGGGAGATTTTGGTTTCATGATTGCCGTTGGTACGTCCAATGCAAACTCAAAATAGGACTATCAGGGTTTAGGATCGGGTTGTGGCCGAGTTCGGCGATAGCTGTTGGTCGCTGCACAGAACCCTGAGCTGACCATGTCTCTCTTTGTGAATATTTACAGAAGTCCCGTTACGGATTTCAAGTGACAATTGACCCTTGATGGATGTACGGTGCTGCGAGATAATCTAAAAGCACTCGCAGAACAATCCCCCTCTGCAGTCATAGTCAACTCTCATCAACACAAAAACATTTTTATTTAAATTACATTTTTGAAATAATATACTACGAGTTTTAAATCGTAATATAAGATTTTTTCAAAAACAAATTACGATTTTGCACTCGCAACTTACACTTTTAAAATCGCAACGTACCATTTTTAAAATGCGAATCACGAGTTCGAAATCGTCATTCACGTTTTTGTCGGCGTCATGTGCGAACTCAAACTAGTAAAATCCCAGTTTTAGATCGTAGATATGACTCCGTACATTTTCGTGAGCTCTCCCATTTCAGGTTACGATTTCGAACTCGTAATGCATGCTTTTGGGGAAATCGCTAGTTTTCATGTAAAATTCATAACTTATTATTCCAAAAACGTAGGTAACTCATGTATCGATTTTTCAGTGTATCTCCATCACGTCCTATACGCTCACCACTTTAATGATCACCATTACCCGCAGCTATTCCAGGGCTGTCGAAATTTTTTTCATCAATCTATTATAAAGAGGAGAAAGAAAATCGATCTCGAAATATCTCGCAATCTTGAATAAACGTAAGCGTAAAACTGCAACCAACTACGTGAGAATGAGAGGGCGTGCACGTAGCAAGCCCGGCCGATTTTGTTGCTAGAAAATGCCTCCCATCGTTTCTTTTTGCAAGCCTTTACACCATCAAATGTCTGCAATTTTTTTTTATATTACGGCCCTTTCTGTCATCTTAATACTTTCGACTAAGCCGTCCTAACCAACCCTATACATGCGGCGAGGGATCCTACACTGTACCGCATATGTACTCCTAAGGAACAGGAATTGACATGGAAGACCACAAAAAAACTGGGTCATTATATGCGATTACTCTGTTAGTAACCTTCCGATCACCACTACCTTTCGAAATATTAGATTCCACGAGGAATTGAACTCACAACCTTTCCGACCCTCGGTCCGCGCCTGGCTACTGAACTACCGACGGCGGTTTATATAATTTTATTGGATTTTTCAAGTCAAATTAGAAATACTATATACGCAAAAATTAACTGTTTCATTGGAAATTTCTAAGTATTACCATGGAAAAACTCAATAGAAAATTGCTTTGGCATTCCAAATGGCTCGTTTGCATGCAATGTCCCTGTTATTTGATGGAGCGTATTGCCCTTAGCTGTAGTAATGATCGCCGAAAATTCTTCCATCAATTAAGAAAAACCCAGAGTCACGAAAAAAATCTCTCCCACCGAATATCTCAAGCCTTCGCAGCAAAAGACTCCCAATGGCTATCTTCCCCAATCATTTTAACCCCCAGCACCCTCACACCCGCATTCTCTCAAGAGTAAAAACAAAGCACCAACACTTTGACAATCCTTCCCCTAGGAAGCCCACCAGATTTCTATCACTCCCGATATGCCACACGTATAACAAATGCCTGTGGGAACCGCTGTGTCATGCACTCGTACCCTCAATAAGAAATAATAAAAAAAATCCAAGACGAGCGAGAAAAGTCTGCTGCGTCAGATAGGGCAAGGAGAAATGATAGAGATGATACACTTACCTTGTGGCAGAGTTGCAAGCAGCATGATGACGAAGAGGCACAACATCCAGCTCTCTAACCTCAGGCAAACTTGTGCATTTCTTGTTCTTTCCCTCTTCATTCTCGAAATTTTACATTTTTCCTCCAGTCTCCACATCATCGTTTTCTTTAACGACCAAATCATGGAGAGAATAAATATATATTCCAAGGCTTTTTCTTCTGTTCTCCTTTACTCAGTGGATCTACACGTCACTATCAACCAGAAAACCCCCTCTTACACCTCACTCCTCTTGTTGCTTATTACCACTCTTCCCAAGTAAACGGGGGCTTTCTACCTTCACAATTGCTATTGATGGATGATCCACATTCTCCTGTCACTCGGCTTCCTCTTGTCGGCAAGTTTCGCACGCAATGACGCTTATGAGAATTCCTTTGTAATTTTTTTGTCCCTCTCGTATCAATTTCTGTGGCACGGAGAGATGCTTAAGTGCACTCTCGCTACTCGCTGGATACCTTCAACGACGCCTGCCGGCCCCCCGACTTGGCCGTCATACCCAAAAACAGCTCCTTTGGGTTTCTCCTTACACCCGGAATGACAGGAAATTTACCAACGCGCGAGTTACAAACTCAAACGCCACTTTACGGGTCTCTAGTATTAGCGGATGCGTCCAACGGTCTCGCATTAGTCAGTCATTTCTACTTCATTTCAATAATCAATTCGGTGGCTCGACAGTTTCAGGGGAGGATCCTGGAAAAAGGTGAAACGTTTTTCAGGGGTTTCATTGGCTGGGAAATGTCAATTGTTGAAAATCAATTTTTCAAACGAAATGGCAAGTAACTGGGTAACAGGATTTTTGCTTTAAATTTTCTAAAACAATTTGACCAGTCACCAAACACACTGAATTTTATTACTACTTATTCTAAAAAATCAATGTTAGCAAGAGTAACGGTTTTCATATAATCTAACGTAAAAATTATGTTCTAATCCAACGGAATTTCCGAACCCAAGTGAACAAATCATTTGTCTCATTCATAGCTATAGGAAATATCAATTTCGAAATAGTATATTTCTCACCTAGGGAGGTAAAATAAAGGAGGCTTGCTCACGTGCAGAATTACCGCCCGAGCCGAAGGCGAGGGTGGTAAGCACGTG
>JAPYZN010001270.1:0-17649 GCA_030522865.1 Psyttalia lounsburyi
AATTTTAAGCCTCGGCTTCGCCTCGGCTGAAAATCGTGCATTTAACCTCAAACTCGGACTTATGCGCCACTCATCGTCCTCGACACATAATATACTATTATGAATTCACTGTAAATTTACAGTTACATCAATTCACGTAATTTGTAATTATGTTGAATTCATAAATAAATGAAGTATTTGTTTGAAATAACGAAACTAAACAAACCTTTCAAATAAAACACAGTTTTCAAACATTTGAACAAAATAATGTTATTGTATATTATAACTTTCTTTAGTTGTCATTTTCGCCAAACTAGATTGATATATTTGCGCAGTTTGTTACAAAAATGAATATATTTTTACATAATTCATGTTTTGTAGATTACTTCTTTTAGACATTGAAGACTGTTTTGTTCGAAAGGTTTCTTCAGTTTTGTTAGCCTAAGAAAATACTTCATTCATTTATGTACAGTAATAAAGTCATGAATTAAATCGATTGATAAAAAAAATGTAGTCAAGCACTCGTAACAGCAAATAGTATAAGCTACTTATGTTCTCTTGACGATTATGCACTTGTGCAGAGGACGAAACGATAATCGAACACCAATTCATCGAGTTTCAGCTTGATATCACTGTTCAATAATTTGTTAAAGCTCTTTCCCATTCTTTACAATTAAAGGTTTTTTTTATTTGCGTTGTAGGCATAGAGAATTACGGGACGTATTGATGTGTTGAAACAGTAACGATTGCTGATGATTGAACTTGAGGTTATGAGTTGACAGCATATGGTACCGGCTGCGTTCGTATTATACTGTTAGATGGCACACTGATAGGTCAACTGTAAGCAAATCCTCTGAGTGTAACTGCAGATTATTTAACAGTTATCATATATTATTTCACAGTTTTGAGAGTGTGCATAATCACGCGGTTACGCACCTAAAAACAGTACTGCAAATTTGGACTTACACGCACATGTAACACAATAGTATATTTCGGAACGAGTGCAAAAAAGTGTTTTTTGGCCAGTCGGAGGTTTATATCACGAGCCAAAACACACTGTTTTCACGAGCTATGAACTAAATTTTTTATCTCTATAATATGTCGAAAGAGCGCTTTTGAGTCACGCGACGCGAAGCGGAGATACTTTTCCAATACAGCATGGTAAAAAGTAGTTTTTCCGTACTGCTCTTCACTTTTCCTCGTCCGGGAATTGGTACGGGCCCTTACGCGAACTCGAAAAAGTGAAAATCACTACGGAAAAATATCGTTATGGGGTTTTTTGACTCGCGTGGTTGGCCGCCTCGCCTACGGCTTGGCTCACCAAACTTCACACGAGTAAAAAACCCCATAACGACAGGCCGGAAATATACTATTTTTGACTACATGGCTCGCAATAAATGCGAAATTTGCTTTTCGTTTTGAGTACATTTGGTACCTTTTTTTTGAGTGTATATCATGTTGAAAAATTTCTAGATTGGCACTAAAAAAACATTTTTCATGCATGATTAAATTTTCATCATGATTAAATAAATTTCAAATATCTTTTTCAAATCTGGAACCATTGAAGAGTAATCCATTCTATTTTCCGGGCCATTAGTTACGTAATTAATGTCGAAACAGAATTAGAGGGACTGAAATAAGTAATTTATGAGAATATAACGAATAGTTGTAAGGGATGCCAATGAATCGTTTGGATATTCCGGGTGGAGTATCCAATTATAACGAAATCTTGCTCTGGGTACTTTCCAACTTGCATTAAGAAAATATGAAACATTTCTCATGATTCATAATTGTCTCTCACGACAAAAAACAGGCACTTGAATGGTTCATTGTCATCTATTTTTATCGTCAAATAAATGACAGGCCTAATTCTCATGGTCGATTTGAACTCCAGAGGCATTTTTACCACTGAAATTGAGGGGAAATTCACTGGTTTCCTTCAACCCAACCGATTACGTGTTTAACGAATCAATTGTTTCGTAACCTCATGTTATGATACCTTTCAAGACAGAATAAATGAACTAACATTGACAATTGAGTTGAATGTCAACAGGGATTATGGATTTCATTAATTCTGCTGACAGTAGTAATTTTTATTTGTATTTTTACTTCACTACAGTATTGCTCAAAGAGTTGGGGGATTGAAAATGTCAATATTAATGATTATTTTTATTCATAATTTATGTAGTTACTGATTCCAGGAAATTCATAGGTCTAAAAGTGCATTGTCCTGAGACATTCTAAAATTGAGTGAGTTAAATTTAGGAAGTACCGGAGTGTGTCTAAACAACTTTGTCAAAAACCCTGGGTGAATCACATTAAACTTTTATTATGAAAACCTTAGGGTTATCTTCTTTTTCTCAACAATATAGATATAATCTGTCTTTGCCTTTGGATTTTTGGAGCGTGGCTGTTTGTTTTGCTTGCTTTTTTGTGAGATGAATAACCAATATTTCTCATTCGCTTGATTGAAATGGAATTTTCTAGAGTGGGGGACCTCGGTTGTAGTGCAAAATTTCTCTTTGATTTCATGAGTAGTCCCCACTTGCCTGTGGGGATTGTAGGGTTTGAGTTTTTGTTGCGTCAGAAGAATAAGCCAATGTTGTTATTCCGACGTTTTCTATTTTCCTCATGTTTCAGGAATTCCTCGAAAATTTCCACAATAATAATTTCGGTATAACCTGACTTATTTGAGGGAGAATGCATCGATGTTGTTCTTCCAATGATTATTTATTGTTTTTGTTTATTATGGGGGCGAAGTGCATTGAGAGGCCGTGTTATTTCTCTTCCATATGGGACATATGGTTATGAGTATAAAGTTGGGCTCTTTTCTTGTAATTATTTTCTTGTTATTCTATGCAATTGTCTTCGCTTTTTGTTTTTATTTGACACAGTTTTCTGTAGAAGTTTTTATAGCTAAGGTTTGCCGGTTTATTTAACGATTTTTTTTCAAAAATAGAAGTTATTTAGAGATTGATCATTAATTGCAGTGAAATTCGAAATTTCATAATTTTTTAGAAAATATAAACTACTTATTTACAGGATTTTCTACTCTCCACATTTTAAACCAAAAAAGTTCTGAAATTAATTGCTTTACGAGAAACTAGGAACTGGTTTCTCTTCGTAGAAATCCCTTTCAAAGAATGAATTAATTTTCATTACCAGTTAACTTGAATTTTAATAATGAAGGATTTGAATTCTGCATTCAAATCATTTCCTGGACGTCAAAAGTCCCATAAAAAAATAAACAATAGTAATAATATCAGGAATAATGATCATCTTATTCACATGTGAGCCTAATTTTACGTTTCATAATTTGGGGAAAAAATCCACTGAACCGAAATGAAGCAAAACCGACTGAGACAGAGCAATTTCTCTGGCACTGGCAAAATCTAGACACTATGACAATGCGATAATACAGTCCAAGGCTGTCTGTCGCAGTGGCAAAGCGTAATAAAACGACAGTGAGCCACATGCACACATTGAATTCCCCTTCTGAGCATTGAAAACGAGTGATCGAAACCAAAGTTGCGGAAAGTCCCAGTAGAATCCCCAATTACGAGTATCGGCTTTCGATGCCTCTCAGAGTTCAATGCCTTTTCCGTCTTTCCCCTACTCTCCCTTTTCCCCGTTGCACATCCATCCCCCGGCCCCCTCCGCTCCTCCCGCGCCCCTGAAAAATCACCCGTTCTACGGTACGTGTGATATCCTGTGCGTGTAAACGGGAGAAAAAAAATGATTCACTCCGGCTTGTATGTGCCCTCTCACTCGTGCCATTAGGCGTGTGTACCGGAAAAGAAAGGGAAAGTACAGAAAGGGCGGTGGGGAGACCCTCGGCCACGCTAGTCCATATAATAATTTCGTGCCGAGAGACCCCCTCAGACATTTGCGCCAGACACTGAGGAGAGGCTCTGGGGGTCGCGTGTGACACCCCCCCTTTACCGTATATTTTGTCTCTCTTAGCGGTGGCTTCTCCATTTCTCTTTCTCTATTTTCTAGACATTTTCTCATCTGCTACCGATGGAGTGAACAACTGTTCGCGGGAAATTTTATTGATGGCTCGAATTTTATTGGTGAAAATAAAAGACTGGATGGGCGATTATTGCTTGCCAATGGGTGGATTCGTATTAAAATATTTATTTCCTTTTCAAATCTCAATTCGAGACTTGCAAAGCTCCAGTTGATTCTTCTGAGAGTCTGATCTGATTTTACTTATCTGGGTAAAGGGCTTAAGAAATATTCTTGAGGGATTTTATTGGAGGCTCGAGTTTTATTGATGAACAAAATGAGATGAGGGGTTACTACTCCTTGTGATCCCTTGGAGTTCAAATAAAATTTCCCATTTTGAGATTTCAAAGATTTTGCACTGAGGCTCTGTCAATCTACACTTGAATCTGTCGAACAAATCAAATGGAGATTTTAAAGTCACAAGTTTAAATTTCGAAATGTTCTCAATTTTCTTAATTTTTAAGTAAAAATTTGAAACTTCCAACTGAAGGAAAAAATTTGTTTAAGGACTTAGGCAATCTATTGAGATGCTTTTTTCTGAAACTAATCGCTTTGTAAATGAATTCTAATTCGTGAGAAAATGAAATAAATATTTGAATTAATGCAATACCCATATAAACCCTAAAATCCTCTGTTATTCACTGTTTGAAGACAACTGCAACGTTTCATTGTGAAATAAAAATTCGCGACTCGAATGTTGCATACGTCATTCTGAAGACGTGTATTTCAAAATGATACACATACCTCGGGAGTTTCGGTATATATGTAAGGCACACGGGTTTAATACGTCGCCTAAGCCCGGCGTATGTTTTGTGACGCACCACCCGTTACATAATGCAACGACGAGACCTCGACGAGAGTTTGCAAAACAAGGCCCGAGGAACGGAGCACTGGTGAGTCCATATGTATGCGGGAAATATATTCAACAATACCGAAATCATGAAAAACGCAAAAATCAAATCGGAGAGGAGGGAAGTTGTCAGTTTTACAACAATAATTATTTCTGAACAACAGAATTTTCTCCTGCTTCGATCACTTCGTCAGATTAAGTTTTAATTTAAAAGGAGCAAAAAATATGTAGGAGATTAAGCGAAGGGGTTTTTATTGTGTTTCTGTTGAAAACTGATTGCTGGGCAATTTTTTTTCTCATTCGGATTCAAAATTCAAGCGATATTGTCGATTATTTGCGGTTAAAAATTATTGTCAGAGCTAATTAAATTTAGATTGATCTGTTCCACGTTGTGAATTCTTTACAGAATGATTTTTTAGAAATACAAAAATATAAAAGCGACAACATGGTTGGTAATTTTTGTTTCCTCAAGAGTTCTCACCACTGGTTCGAGAAAATTCCAATCGCAAGGCTTCATCGGAATTTCAATATTCGTTTAAATTGACCGCGCTACCCCCATCCGTTGGGACGACGTGCGAAGAAATGTCATTTTTCAATCCTTTGTCACTATTACGGATAAACGCTGCTCCTAAGCAACAATTCTTTGCACTCAAAAAATTATTGATCACATGTTCCAAAAGTGTGTAAAGTATCATAACCTTAGTTGCATTTTTTCCGTGGATTTTGTAATTTTTTCGATGATTTCCATAAGATTACGGATTAAACGACGACTTTCATAGACAATCATGATAAATTAACCATTCTCTCTAGCTCCAACACTTTACAACTTTGCACATGAGTTCTCCATTATCTAAACAATAAGTAGAAAAAAAAATAATTGCTCCCGTTTTTGCAACACTCTCAGCTCGGCCGATTATCCTTACGACACAAACTCAAGTAAACTTGGAAACATTAAAAATTTTTCGAAGTAATTTTCGTTCTTGAATCCGTCGATTTGTTAAAAATTGAAAAAGTTTCGAAAATTTGTATTTTTCTAATGAACCCTAAAATAAAATCGTTCATAATAATATAAATTGAAACATGCGCGAAAGTCAGTAATAAAAAAAAGTTGTAAATGAGATTTTTCCGTCTTTTCAACATTAGAATTTGGCATTAAAAAGAATCTCAATATTTTTTTCACGCAAATGTCAGTATGATCAGCGAAACAAAAAGCCCAAACGAAGTTCGTGTTTTACAGATATTTTCACGAAGTAAATCAGCCATTTTTTTTTTGACTGATTTCCCTTCCTCCCGTGCCTCGACGAAATGTGGAAAAAACAAAGTGACTGTACGTGCCGACGAGTCGTCTCGGTTCTTGTCGCATTAGCACTTTTTTTTTACCTCCAGTTTTCGCGGTATGGAGGTTCTTTTTCCCCTCTTTCTTCTACGTCTCCTCACCCAAAGCGCCTCTTGTCTACTCCCTTTCTCGCGAGGCGCGAGCGTGCACTCTTGGCAAACAGGAAACGAATAAGTGCTGTCACAGCGCACTTTTACCTCGCCCGGGTGCACTCTCCGGGATGCACATAAAATTGTATCCAGTTTCGTGATTCCTTCGTATAAAAAAATTGTGGGAAATTTATGTTTACCTCGTTTCTGGCTCAAGATGTTTTCAAACTGTTTCAGATTTCTCTCATTAAATTAAAATTGTCGTCAATATTTGCCTACTTAGGACACAATTTTTAATATCCCCTTCACCCGGAGAAACTATTCATTTGAATAGCAATAAATTGTTCTATGTAAACAATTCGGGATGAAGATTTTATGTGACAGTAATTTTTTATTTTCAAGGAATATTTCTACGAAAATCACTTTTTTACCAAAATTCTAAATTGTTAATAAAAATAATTTTTTAATTTTTTAAAATATTAATTACTCATTTCATTGTTAAGTTAATTAATAAAAATCTGTAAAACTCTCATTTTTCCATTTTCGATCAATTTTCACGAGAGAATGGACAACAAATTTAGGGTTTTCATGATTTTTCTACCAAATTTTTTACTTTTTGAATTTTTAATGATGGAATTCTTCGGAATTAAGTGGAACTTATAATAAACATATCAGTATAGCCTACAGGAAAAAAAACAACAGTGCATAAACACTTTATCGGATCTTTACATCGTCTGACTCATTGCGCGGAATCAGTTATATTCGTTTAGTGTATGAGAATTGTTCTTATTTCGATAAAATTTCCTCTGTGTGGTCACCCATCATAAAATAAACGGAAGTCAGCGGCGATTGAGGATTCTAAAATTAGAACAAAGCATTCATCGCCCGCAACATTGTGTTCTTTGCTTAATTATCTCTGGAGATTCCGAACCAGCTGAGTAGGGGGCAATGGAACAGCTGGAAGGAAGTGTGCTAAGATGACGCAAAACATTTCTGTACAGACCCGAAGAAATCAAGGGAGATTTTTTACTCCAACCAAAAAATCGTCAAAATGTTTAAAAACTGATTCTTCCCTCAATTTGAATTCCACGACACAAATAATTTCAAAATATCTCTGCTAAATTTTATTATTGTAATTTCCATTACAATTTTTGTTTTTTTCTTTTGATCAATTGAGAATTCGAAGTTTGAATGACGAAAAAAGTGTCGCTAAAAAATTTAGAATTCCATTGAATTTTGAGTGCAATCAGTAGAATTTTTGATTTTGAATTAGAAATTGAATTTTGGGGTAACTCTTTTAAAAATTATTTCTGAACATCCCCTCAAATTCCATTTCTTTCTCAACAATACGATCTACAAAAAAACTGATTCGATAAAAAAAAATTACGTTCCAAATTATCTGAATTGAATAATTATGAATTCTCTATACATCCACCCAATAAATATTTATCCATCCAACAACTGATGCAGCGAAATCTGAGTAGAGGTTGTCCCACGTCCTCGTCATATAAAAGAAAGTTTAATAAAAGCTCGTCCAAACCTCCATTGTCCACAATTTCTGAATATCCTATTGTTTAATTGTTACTTCCCAACGTATCGACTGGGCTTCATAGAATATACACCGGACGCGCGGTAAAAAGACGAGCCGGCATTGATTAATTATCCACAAACAAAACGAAGAGCTGAATAAAAACGACCGAAAAATATGGGAATGAATGTCGAGGAGTTTAATTTAAATCGAAACGAATTGGAAATTCTGTTCACTGTTATCAATTTACCAGTCGTAAAATGTAATGCAGTACTGGGAGGAGGGGGGATTAAAACAGTGGGTTAGATGGGGAGAAGTGCAGTGGGTATGCAAGCTGTATCGACGCAGGGAGCCCGAAACAGCCGGCTGGCAACTCGTAACTCTCCCGCTATCAGTTTTTGGGTGTTTCCGATGTGACTGGGCGACTGCCCCCCTCCCCAAACATTTTTCCTGGCGTTTTTTTTATTGTCCACAATGACTCTCACCCTTCATCAATGATAACATTGCGTCGAATGTGGTACCATTCGGTGATAAATTAAATAAGGTTGAATTGGAGCAAGCGGGGAAAATGGACACTTTATTTCGAATGGAAACTTTGCATTAAAAAATAATTTGATGCCTTTTTTTTTTGAAAAATGAGAAGGTTAACGAGGATTTTAAGTGAAAAAACGATTTTAAAAACAAGTTCGCAGGAATTGTACCCCAAATGAGTCAATGTCTGATCCTGACCCTCAATTTTTCAAGATTTTTCCGCCGGCTACGTTCAAAAAAATATTTTTTTGAGGGGTTTTTCGTTTTTTTTTAATAATTCAAGATCTATCCGGTTTAAATTCCCTGCTAAAATTTACCTTTTGTTATCGTCTGTCACAATATTCTTAAAACATTAAATATTTTCCTGACGATAACTGGATACCCATGATAACGAATTTTGTAACAAAAAAGATGCAAAAATGGAATTTTAATAATTATGTGACGCAAATATCCCTTTATTTGGCCGTAATTTACGAATACGGAATCGTAAATTACCTTTACGTAACCATAATCTCCATCGATTTTTAATGTAATTTACGTTTTGGTTTCCGAAGATACGCCATCATAAGTTCAGCAAGCGTAATTTACGTTTATATTTTTCTTTGTGCACTCAATCTTCCCTCACAATTACGGCTGAGGCCTACAACGAGAAAGTAAATATATTCACAATGACATTAATTCAGGATGAAGCATCCCCCATAATCCGCATCAACGATGTGATAAAGAATTTTATGGTGATATTCGAATTATTTGTATATTCATTCCCGATGATGTTCCACTCAGATCGGAGGCCACTACCGTAAAACCATGCGAGTTATTACCCCTTCTCCGTAATTCACCTTTCCTTACGAGCATCGATGAGTGTATAATATTTCAGACTATGATTGTAGGAAATCGTAGGAAGAGAAGAGAAAAATATTTATGAATTTTTTTCTCTGGTCAAACCTTTCAGCGGAAGCTCAAACCCATTATCGTGGAGACTTACATAAATTCAAGGATGAATTCACCGCAAACAAACGGTTCTGCATTAAAAACAAAATTGTGTTTCGATTTTCATGCGATTTTTTGTGACTGTCAAGAAATTATGAAGACAGCTCAATGACGGAATTACTCAGACATTTAAATTATGAATATAAATATGGGAGAATTATTACATAAATTTATGGAATAGTTTGGAGAATGACGTATTTGACAAAATTATGAATAAAAAAGAAAATTATTTAAGATTTTATCCATGAATTTTTCATTTGAAATTTCGAAGAATTTTAACCAAATTAATTGTTGCATTCGACGACAAATGAGCGAATCACAATTACTGATTTGAAGTTACTAAAATGATTCGGAATTAATGATCTCGTATTAAAAAACATAATTCGAAATGGTAGGATCACCGCAAGAGTGATGCTTGAAAGAAACGGAATATTTTTTTTTATTTCACTGAAGTCACCTGAAGACCCCTTAATTCTGAAAAAAACCTGCAAAATTTGTCCCATTTCCCTCAACTATTTCCTCCTTTAGTGAAACCTTCCGATTGGCCATCGCCCGGAGCGCTTCCGCCCACATAATTCCATATATCTCTGACGTGTGATAGTGCTGCGTACTATGATAATAACCCAAAATGTAAACTGGATTATACAGAGCCCATAAGTTTCCCTCAGGATATTTATTTAATACTTCGAAAATTTAGTTAGGTCTGCTTGGAGTAGCTGTATAAACCTTTCTCATCTCATTTTGCACGAATTATAATTATCTATATTCATGATTTAATCACGTGAAATAATTAAATTCATCGAAATCGGCGAGTTCAGGTGGTTAATCTCTTGATTTAATTAATTCATTTAAATTAGCTAGAGTGAAAAGAATGTCCAGTGTGTATTGAAAAAAATCCAGTTAGTATAAACGGGATTTACTTGATAAATAAAAATGTTTTTTTTTATCAATTGTTAAAAACGTTAGGTCATATGAAAAATAATTTCGTATTTACTCAGAGAGAAATGTGGTTCGAGGTGAATTTTCTTGTCCTGAGCGAATTTTGACATGATAAAAAAATGATCAATCCAGAAATTTCGCGCCTTTAACAATTTCGGAAACAAAATTCAGTAAAAATGACCTAAACACTCAGGGAAATTGCTTCAGCGCCTAATAAAGCGATAATCAGGATAGATAACTACTCCAATTTTTCTGGGAAATTGAATTAATTTACCACTTAGTATCAAAACTAAGTAAAATCAAGAATAAAACTAAGTCGCACTGAATTTGGTGAATAATTTGAAAGGATGTCCGGGTCATATTTTGAGTTTTGTGAGGTCTATACCAGCCGTGTCCCCGTCGCGAAACCGCGTTAATGCTAAGTACCGCACGTTAATTGAATGTAATCACATTTATATAAATTTGTAAAATTTTAGACCAGCAGGGGAATACGTTCATCAACCCGAGCATAAAAAATGACTAATTTTTGGTCTTAAAGCGACCAATTGATTTAAGGCAACCCGATTACGGCATTATAAGAGTTATTTCTCACAAGATAAGCTCGAAAAAGCATTTGCCTCAGTTTTCGGGGGAAAAATTTGGAGGTGTTATTTTACTTGATTACCAATAAAACTTATTTGGCGTGTCCGTAATTTTTGCTGAAAATGTCTCAAATTGGAGCGATTCGGCAATTTTTCGCTTGAATATTTTTCGCTGACGATTTTTCTCAGTGTATCGAGTGAATTGTCTTTGCCAGAGGTAGTTATGTTCCTCTCAGTGCAGGCTGTGGAAATGACAGCGTTGATAGATCCGGAGTTAGCGAGTGATGGATGGACGGAGTTCATCTCTTCCACTTCCGTTGACTAACCCCCTCATCATCATTACTCTGATCCTGACTCAACCGTGGAAGATCATCGCGGTTGGATAAGGGTCGGAGTATCCAACCCTTGTACGCCCCGAGCAAAAGACACAGGGATTTTTTGACTGCAGTAAACAATGAGTCCCAGTCCATCGTCTTCCGTAGTTACGGACCGCCTTGATGAGCAACAGAACCTGGAAGGGTTCTTCTGATGCCTCAAGCTTGAACCAAAAACGATTAAATAGAAATCCCCAGAGGGTTGATTGCCTCTCGTGGAACGACCCCAGGGTATTCATTCTGGATAAGAGCAACTGCCATAATTAAAACTTTATATCCGAACGATTGAACTACTCCCGTGTTCCGCTAATTCTTCGGAATGAATGAAATGCCATTTGGTATATTTCTGATAATCGGGATTACGGGGAGAATAAAAATATTTCTGCTGCGGAGAAACAACGGTAGAATAATATATTACGTGGGAAGCGTGAAAAAAGTTGAAGTCGATTTTGTTCGGTGATTAGTTTTTAATTAATATCTGAAAATTTTGGGTGGATATTGATTTTTATGTTACGGTCTTTTCTGGAGAACGAATTAAGGATTCCCCGCCTTATTACCCGCCACCACAGTCCCATAAAAACCACTGCGATACATTTCCCATAACCAAAATTACATCGGTCAAAATTACCAATGTCAGAAAATTGCAAAAGTCAAATAGAGAACAAATCAACGACAATAATTACTCATCATCATCATAATTTAATATTGAGCTCCGCCGTCTTTCTTACGGCAAGTATGTTTACATCAAAAAAGGGAATTCATATAGCGTTCCATATTCTCGTAACGTAGAGGCTGTCATTGGATGGGGTTTGGAGTAGGTAGGATTGGATCCAGAATAATTCTTAATTGAAAATTTACAAGAAGTTTTTACTGAAAAAATGGATAGTCCAGACCGTGATTCAAACCCAGGACCTTCCGGTTGAAAGAATTGACAAGAAATTTTCCTCATCGAAATTTAACAGTAAATGCATTTTGGTCATGGGAATTTTGTCACAGACGAATGTTTTGAGAGAGAAGTTATCGGAAGGGGATTATTACATTATGTCGCTGTAATTTTGACGTTGGAAATAAGTCAGGGCACCAAATTAAGAGCTAGAAAAAACGGTATGATGAAAATTTGAGTGTCTCTCTTAAATCACCTCCACTTAAAAATTATTTTTCGTGCTACTAAAATTTATTTGTATCTGCACCACGCATTAACTGATTGACGGATTGTTTTTTGTCATAAAGAAAAAATATTCCGTGCGAAAAAATGACAACACCGTCGGTATTTTCTTTACCAGAAGTTGGTACCATCGCTCTCTTTCTCAAGAGACTTTTAAATTGAGAGCGCTACCACTATCCGTTTGGGTATGCGCAGATATTTTATTTACAATACTTTCGTTACTAAAAAAATTTGTTTCCCTTTCTTATACCCCTTCGGCTTTTTATGATTTGTTCCCATACCACCCCCTGATGAGTTTCCTACCCTGCGCCGCATTCGCCGAGGGACGAGGGAAAATGTCATTTGAGGGGAGAACATGCGTAGGTACAGTCGTCTCTTTGACGAGACTACTGTTGGACTGGGAAGATTGTAGCCCTGGATATCAGAAGTGGGAGACAAGGCATGTAGTGGGAATTGGCAAGAGTGAGGGTAAATTTGAGAGCTATTCTTTCCTTAGTCCGACCATATACTGCTCAGCAGTGAAACTGGAAATTAGAGCGCTCCAAATTTTGACCGCAGTCGCCGGGGTTTGAACCCGTCTCATTGGCACGCGAGTCTAGCACTCTAACCATACGGTCAGTGCCGTCGATCCCTTTGTTACTACTATTAATAAACAATGCTCCTGAGCGATAATCGTTGTCACTCCAAAAATCATTGATCACCTGTTCTAAAGGCGCACAAAGTTTCGTGACTTTGGTGGCCTATTTTCCTTAGGTTTCGCGAATTTTGTGGCGATTGTCATAAAATCGAGGTACACGCCTTTTCCCTAATTTACAGAATACGTAAAAAAAAAAAACAAAATAGCTACTTTTTTGCAGTCTTTCCAGCTCACCCGACTATCCTTAATATCCGTTCAGAGATATGAAACTCACATTGAACACGCAAAACAAACCCGAGCTGTGTCTCATCCCGTAAATCGTATTCGCGTTATCTCAACAATGGTTTTATCTTTAAAATAATAACGCGAAATATCACGATGTACCAGTAACTAAACAGGAATATTCTGTGCCATTCTATCCACCATATTTTCCCGAAACAAAATGATCTGAATGTTTATCTCCCACATTTGCGTGGATTTCTCTTCATTTTACGGAATATTCTCGAGTGCTAAGTTCAACGACGTACTCGAGAGAGTGAACCCCCATTACGAGACGATTTCGTCCTCGCGAGATATATCCACCATATTTCTTCCTTCGAAGTACTCATATCGTTAACACCCTGTCCACTCGCTTCCAATTAACATGTGTAGACGAGTTTGTGGATTCCGTCGAATATTTCAACTGTCGAAATATGAAGTTGCGGATACTGGTATGGCATAGGATTTGAAAGAACTGTTGGACTAAAGTTTTTATGTCAACTCTGCTACTATAACAGAAGTGTCTGCAAGGCGTCTTAATAGAATTTCGAACAATCTAAACATTTTGTTCAGTCTCAATTAACAAAACTGAATGCTACTAAGATGATAAATCTTAAGAAGTTTTTAGGAACCGATCCATTTTCCTCCAATGTATTCAAGTTCCATTGGGATCATTGAAAAAAATGAACAAAGTAATTGGAAGAAATAAGGAGATATACAAATTTTGAAATAAAATTAATTTCTCGAGTTAATGTCTTCATTTGAGGTGCTAAAGGTGATCTTTAAAAAGGGGAGAAACGCGTTTTCATTTCACACATTCGTTTTTCCAGTGAATGACTATACTCTAGTTATTATCTACTCACGTATAATTCACTCAACTCTGTCAATTGATAATCGGACTTACCTAAAACAGAAAAATGAAGTATACAGCAAATTAATTCCGTTAATTCGGATACACAGAGCTCTTTAAAAAAAAACACAGTTAAAAATGTTTGCTTTTAACAAGGCAGCAGGTAAAATCTGCCAAGGAACTTTTGTAGAATATATGAATGAATGAAGAGAAATATAAAGTTCTAATCAAGTTTTTCCACAAAATAATTTCTACTGAAAGTGTAAGTATATAGAAACCTTCAAAAGCAAGTAGACATTTCAAGAGAAAACAATAGAATTATCGCGCGAATTCACTAGAAGTTTCGACACTGGGAGAAAAAATACTTCCGACAAAGTGATCCCCTGATGCAGGAGAATATTCTTTTGTAAATTCTTAAACTTATAAAATCGTCTGATAAACAATTTAATTCTCAGAGTAAGAGAAGGAAGTACTTTGACAGAATCATATTCTCTTGGTCAGCCAGAATTTTGAAGTTTTCTCAAGACTAGAAATTACCTCCTCCTCATAATTTCATGTATTTGTTTTTTTTATCGCCATCAGGACCTGTATTACGTAAAATCTTACACCAGAGTAACATCTTTGAAGCTAAATTTTTCATACACTTGAATTCATAATGAAAGTATTCATCGAGCAATCGACACAAAAATTTCTCAGGAGAAAATGTCATTTTGATGCTCTCATTTTGAGATTTTAATTACCACCTGTAGTAATTACAATTAAACTGACAACGATAAGGCCCATTGCTTCAGTGAAACCGCGATCGATGGCTCTTAACATTCTCTTAACATGCCTCGTTAATCGATCAGTCTGCTGGACGAGGTAAAGACGGTAATTGCAACTGCACCAATTAGAAGCCTCCTATCGGGGCAATAAGTATAGACCTCCGGTGCTGTTCACTTGTTCGGAAAGACGATACTCCCCAGAACTTTAAAAAATTAGTTCTAAACGAGGAAACGAATGAGAAATTGAATACAATGAATTGAATGATTGAATATTCAGTGGTATTATTCGCCGCATAAACCCCCCGAGTTCGAGCCTAGGGCTCTATACTTTTTCCAACTTATAGCCTCCCACAATCATTAATTTCCTTAATGAATCAAGTACACTTCACTTTCCATCCAGAAATCGAGTGCCAATTGATTGATTCCGGTTCAGCAGCTTCTCATACCAATATTCCACTCCAACTTTCGCGGTTAAGTCTTCCGATTTCATTTTTTGCGACCCGCAGGGAAAAGTTCCACATAAATTAGATGATTAGGATGAAGTCGGAATAGAATGGACTGTTGACTTTCAATTTTCGGTAGGAATTACACTGAATTTACTGAAAATTAAGAATTTTCTAAATGACAATGTTTTCATTGTTACTTGTGTATCGCTATTTTTTAATTTACAAAAAAAAAAACAATCTGAAAACCAGTCCAGTAGCTCCAACAATATTTTTTAACCAGAAAATATTATTTTTTATTCAGCGTTTGTTTGTCTGCAGATAAACGATAAAAACACCACCGCCTCAATTTCTATATTTATCCTCACTGGATTCTCCTCAAAAAGTTTGAGGCGTTTACAAGAAGATAATTGTCACTTTCCAGCCGATGATTTTTTACTTCAACCGTTAGCCTCTATTTTTGTGGTTCCGAGTTGACACTAGCGTTTCAACGAATTTGCCGAGTGACTCAACACCTTTCTGGTGGTTTACATTGGCGAAAACAATGATCGGTATGCAATTACACGGGGAGACTTGCGGAATTAGTCGTTGACGTTCGACGAGCCATGAATAGTCTCGCTGCAATGCAGTAAATCCGACAGAAAAGGCCTTTTCCTTCTCGCCAACCCAGTCATCTTTGCCTCACCCGCTCCACCTTTAGAGGGACTTCTAGTGTTGCTCCTTCGTTTCCCTATTGTTTTCTAACTGTTCGCACTTTACCGCTCGCAAGATATAATGCCGAAGGAACCTTATACATCAAGCGAATTCGAGTCTTGGACGCGTACTTATTGTCATGCGGTTTTCGCGGTTAAAGAAATCTCTGCGGTTACAGTTTGCTGGATGGTCGTTCCGTTAGTGACATTAAAGGAAATAAAAGAACCGTCGGGAACAAATAAACAGTCCATTACATTTTACGACTTCTGAGATTGCTTTCGAATTAATTCAATGCAAATTGATTGCTTTGCGTGGAAAATATTTTCATGGAACATATGCACGGAAAAAGACACCATTTCTAATTTTTAGTACACTCAACAATTTTCCTGCACCTAGACAAGGCCATGCGCTTAAATATTTTTTGCCTGTAGTGTAAGGGCGAAATTAGTTGTCAGAAAAAGGACAAGTTTGCACATTGATTATTTTAATTACATTAAAAATACTAGTTACATTGCAACCTTCATAAATAACAAAATTAATTTTCCCAATTATTTATCGAACCGAAAAAGGTTGAAGGCTGGAGAAAATAGTTCAGCGTTTATACTACAAGTGCCGAGGTCGTGCAGCGAGTTAATTAAAACTTGCACAATGCAGTTTAATTCATGGGATGCTGTAAATAATGAGATAGACTGCGAAATATTGCGATGCTCAATACTTCTTCCACATCGGAGAAACTAGAATGAAAGCTATTCACTTTTTTCAGAGGAGAGAGAGCGGTGGATGGACGGAGAGAGATTTTCAGGATAAAAGATTTAACAATGTTCAGGCGTGATGGGATTTTTTTTAGTTTGTTAAAAATTCTGTTAAGCAACAATGTACAAAATTTCAGATAACCTACGTATCAGGTCATCATAAAAATAAATCCCAAAGTTACTACTCACATACGAGGTTAAATAGGAGATCGATAACTTTTACATTTTTCCTACATTATCGACCAGTCGGCAATATGGGAAAACGACAAAACCAATCGATGCACTATTTACACTACTTATGTGAGTAATTTTAGGATTTATTTTCGTTGTTATCGGATACCTAGATTATCTGAAATTTTAGACATTGTTTTTCAACAAAATTTATTAACCTGCTACAAAAAATAACATAAAAGTAGCGGCGTTTTTTAAATTTCCTCTATATCTCCTGAACATTGGTAACTGATTGGTAACTTGTGGTAGTCTGGCGTTCTGGCGGGTCGGAAAATAGTATATTTTGCACCTAGGGAGGAAAAGTAGACAAGTCGTTCTCACGTGCAAATTGTAAGCACGTGGGAATGCTTGTCTGATTCTCTTCCGGAGGGTTGAATGCGAATTTTCTGACAAAATGGACGAAAGTGAGCGTTTTTAAACGAGCGAAGCGAGGTTAGAATGCTCACTTTCAGTCCATATAGGCAGAAAATATAATTGTGCCAATCAAATATTCGTCTGATATAAATTAAGAGCCAGTTTTGGTATAGAAACTTCAGGTATTCGGTCGTCCAGAAATAGTATTTATGCCATAGGTGCCCGTAATCACGCGATTCTAACCTCGCTTCGCTCGGTTAAATCGCGGATTACGGGCACAATGACATAAAATATTGT
>JAPYZN010001271.1:0-16008 GCA_030522865.1 Psyttalia lounsburyi
TTTGTAATATATATTTCTTTTGCGACTATTCATGTCGATAAACGGCTTGGATCAATCGTTAAATTTCTATTTTTTAGAAATTTTTTTTCTCAGTGTAGGCGAGCTTCCTCGCTATATTCCGCAATTCAACGTTTACACGCCTTTCCGTTTCCTTCTGGCAATCTAAAAAAAATTGTTTCCAAACATTTTTGTTACGTTCGTTAGATTTTTCGGAAAATAATGTGGGAACAGAGCAGAGCAGGTTTAGGGCTTCATACATAAATTCCACGAAAATGGAACTTTTCCGGTAGGCAGTTGTATATTGCGCTCATTGAAATTGTTGCATAAGCCTCGTCTCCTCTCATTATCCAGTGTTTTTTTTCTCCCGTTCCTCATGCTCATACTCTTACTCCAAATCTTTTGTAAAAATGAGGAAAAAAGGTGAGTGAATCATTGGGGGATACAATCTACCACTTGATCCATTTTCTCGTATTTCATGGATTAATTTATCCACGGTTTAATTCACAATCTCATGGGTTCGCGGATACTCGTTTTACTCAACTCCCTTCGGATCGTCGCATTAAATATATATATATATTTATATATATATATATTCGTTCCAAATATCTCGGTCAGCCTCCGGTATCTCTCCCTCGTTCACTTTTACCGTGCGCGCGTAACTCTTTTGCGCAAACCTCTCTTTTCTGGACCTGTGGACCACCTCGAATAAGGTCTGGCCTGACACCATAAATTAAATCGACAGAAAAAGTCATGTTATATACATGATTCGGCGAAAAACACCTACGAGTTTCCCATCGAATTTACCAAATTGGTGATAATTCCGCGAGTTCTGCTAAAGAAAAAAATGCGACACAGCGGTACTGGGGAGGGCACCTCTTTTCATGTACGAAGAGGTAACACACCATTCTCTATATGGAAAAACAGTGTGACAGAAATTTTTCAATAAATTTCACAATTGTGCAAAAGTTTTACTCAAAAATTCAGCTACAAATGATGGATTTCAAGACGTTAGGAGAACGAATAGAAAATAAGTTTAAGTGGGACTCATTAATTCCAGCACTTCAAGTAAATTTATTCTGTCATTTCACGCACTTGATGATCATTGTTTCATGTACATCTTACTTTATTCGAGAAAAATATAGTCAAAAAAAATCCTATTAATTTCTGAGGCTCATGAAAAAAGATCGTCGAGCAGAATAAACTCGTTCTATTCATCAGTTTTCTTCGGTGATTTTTTAATGAATCTCTAAAACTCCAGATCTCCCTTTTGGTGAGAAAGAAGTCTTTAAAGAAAATTCCACATTTTATTGCACTGGATATTATTTTGCAAAGGCTATAGACTCGTAAAGGGAGTCAAATTTAATTTTAAACGACTTCATTCAGACTTGAATAGATTTCCAATAAATATCTTTTCAAAAAACGACAAGACAAATCAACTTTTACCGACTTATTGTGATTTATCATTTGTCTTTCGGATGAGTTTGCGATATATTCATTGCAAGCTAAGGAAGATAACGACACATAAGTTGTGGATCTCACGATATTCGACAAAAAATGGTGTTCGGAAAAAATAATCTGTCTCTCTCGTAGGTTTCGAGATATTTGCAAAAAACCACAAGGTCTTCAGGTGAAATCGTCTCATTCTCTTCCATGACTTGACTTCAGAGTGAGTTTTTGATGAATATCCCGAAACCGAAGTGAGCTAGAAAAGTTCTCACGAGGACCTGTCGTGCACAACTCCTTTCGTTCATCAGAAGAGGTCTTCCCGCTATTTCAACTACCTCACTTAAATTCCAAGAAATTTTCAAGGAACTGCAAGATCTCCACGCAAAATGAAACCATTCTCTTTGACTGCTTTACTTTACTTACATAATATACATATATTCTCCAATGACGAATTTGCCTATATAATTGAGTCCCAACTTAATTTGCAAAAATCACCGGTGATTGTGGCGGAAATGGTTAAATCTCTCGATCCAATGACGGGAACCGTGTGAAACGGGTTCGAGTCCGGCTTGGGGCGGGAATTTTTAATCTTTCGGAAACCGCTGAATACACGGAGGGATTTTTTTTTAGTAAAAATTACCGTTCCGTTATATAATCGTGCAGTGTTTCGACCACTCGGGGAAAATTACCGTACCGCTTCAGTAAAATTTGTTGACTACTTATTAAAAGTTATCGAGGTACGATAAAAATTATTTAACCGGTCAGTAAAATTTTTATGTATAATTTTTGTTAACTGCTGGATTAAAATTACCTAGTTTTCCGTGAAAAATTCACCAACTTCTCAGTTCATTTTGTTTACCCTCACTAAAAATTGTCTAGACTTGCGTATGATTTTTGTTGAAGATAGTGACTCTTACTACGCGGTAGGGTAATTTTTTCCGAACTTCGGAAATGCCACACGATTACTAAACCAAATAAGAATTTTTACTAAAAAAAAAAATTCTCTCCGTGTTGGAGAATATTTTCCGTTGGAGTTCGGTCGATGGGCGGTCATGTCGGCTCAGGCTTTTCCACGGTTTCTCTTGGTCACCAGGAGAAGCTCAATGCATGGAGTACAGCTACTAGGCTACACTCCGATGTGGTGGAGAGGAATTCGGCTCGCAATACCACGATGAGGGGATGGGGGCCATAACAAGCATAATCGGCTGCAGAACAAATTCATTCAATTCGCCTTGGCACTTCTGCAATGACGCATACGCAATACTCATTGAATTGTTGTGTAAAATTTCTGCATTCAACCACTGAAATAATGAAATCCAAAAAGTGAATGAAAAATATTAGATACGTATTTTTGTATTGTTCAAATGTTGGCAAACGCCGAATTTTCATAAATTAAAGTGAAAAACCGTCTATAGTATAACATCATAATGCAGACTCTTATTGCTTGTAACAACAACTCATCAATTTTTATTATTCATTGAATTGACAGAAAATCCATGTCGAATAGGAAAAGACGTAAAGTTGGCCCTGTCGACTTCGTTTTCGATATCTATCACTTAAAATAAATTTACTCATTAAACTCACTCTGGACTAGTCCCAAGGAAACGAATTCGGCAAAAAATCGAGCAAACGATGTAAGTCAATTTTTTCTATGAGTCTGTTTTCATTGAATATTTTGGAATCTAAGGAAAATAGCCAAATTTTTTGTATAATTTTTTTTAGAATCAATCCAACGTTATAGAACCAATTATCAAAAAATTTCAGTACTTCATCTAAATTTGGAGATATTCCAAGAAAATACAGCAAAGTGTTGAGCCAATTTCCATTGTTTTATGTAACTAAGAATGTCCGATAAAACGCGATTCTAATCTCGCTTTGCTCTTATAAATTAGGTTGTTGGACCCAATGCAGTAATATAGGATGAATCATTCAGTGTAAACAAAAGTCGTGATCTATTAACAAATGGTCGAGGTGAACATGATCAAACGCCTATTTGTTAATAGTTAACGATTGGCACATTTGAACAATCAAAGTCCCTTCAAAGTCTGATAAGTAACAGTAAATGTGCAATTGCTAATTACGTTGTTTAAACCAATGAAAGTTCCTGGATCGTTTACTACTAATTTTCAAGACAGATACACTGAATTCAATTTTAAAAACTTCGAAGATCTGCAATTTTATAATTTTCTCCCTTGAAATCATCCAAAAATACTGTTAATCCAAATTTTCAAATATCTATTAATTTTCTTCGGCCAATGATTCTGTTATTCAGTAACAAAATGCCTTGAAATTTCGGCGAAAATTAAGTGCGATAAAAATTTCCGAAAAATGGAGCGGAAATTTCAAATAAACATTGTTAACAATGTATTAACAGTAACTAATTAATTCTATGACTGATTTTTTTGCACACTGTGAAGTTATTCTATTTCATCAAAAGTGTAATAAGCCATCATATTAAAAAACAAGAAAATAAGTAATAAAAACTTGTCGACAACAGTCAAAATTCTCCCAAGTGGAAAGAGTCCTCAAAGAGCAGCCACATGTCGTCATAACGTAAAAAGGGGCTTTTGGGTCGGTAAAACAGTGATAAAAAAAGCTATACTTCGGACCCAGAAGCAGTCAAGACCGTTGTCAAGCCGGCCGGGTAAAGACAGCGTGGTAACAACGTGGCAAAGGGTGCGGTGGGACAACGGGAGGGAGATTTAGTCTTGTTGCGGCGTCGAAGGAGTAGCGCACAAGAGTTAAAGGTATGGGGGGTGAGGGGGGACAAGTCAAACGCAGGCAGAAGTGGACGGGCGAGCGGATTCAACCTCCTTTCACTTTCAATGATCGGCGAACGCGAGCTCAACATAAAACCACGCTTGGCTTTGGGTGCTTGTTGGGTACAAAACTTTTAACCAACGCGCCAAACAGCCACGAAAATAGGCAACGCTGTTTAAAAGGTTTTGACCACAGTTGGTGTTTTATATTTTTTTTCTCTCTACCTTTTCAAGAACCTATTAATAGTATCCACCTCATGGCACAATTATTTACGATTGGAAAAATTGAATCAGAAAAAAAATTGAGATTGAAAAATCCAAGACAATGTAGGAAAATTGTGGAATGGCAAAACACCGATAGTCCTCGCATACATTACATACGTGAGTTTCTGACACATCGTGTTTCATAAAATAGACCATTTGTAAACTTTAAAAGTACTCAAGGTCAATCTTGAAAAAAAAAACATTTTAAAGCGGAATATATACGAAAAATTTAAGAACACAGTGCCGTCTGCATTAAACATTTTACTCTAGTCTTTTCCCTTTTTTTGTTATATTCAACGAGGGGAAGAGGGACTGGCCCGCGTGATGGGAAACAGGAAGACACTCTATGGCGTGGCCTCGACACACTTACGTTTTATGGAGGCCCCACTTGGGATGCGTGTTTACCGAGCGTATGTGAATCCAAGGACGTTAGCTCCAATTTTCAGTCTCAATTCATTTAATAAGAGATCGATGAAAAAAAAAAGTAGAAAACAGGGTTTGAATAAAGAACCATTGATCCTTGATAGGAAGGATCGATAGTTGAGAAATTTTGAGAGACTTCCTGGTGATTATCAGGAGGCGCGGGTGGGAGGTGAGCTTCCGCTTTCACTGCTACCAAGGTCGATTTGAATTAATCTAAGAATTTAGTTCAAGGACATTGATATCCCTAGAAGACGGGCTAATCGTTGTAAGGTGAAATACTCTTTAATTATGATTGATGAAGCTCAAGTGGACGGAATATTTATCAACCGAAAACCTATTTAAAACATTTTTGAGAATGTGAGGATCAAATAAGCATATGAGCAATATTTTTTAATTTAGAATAAATTTTCTCATCACTGAGAAATAGCAAACCCGTGGATTCCGCTGATAAGCATCTTTGGCTGGTGAATGTTTCACTAATTACAGCAACTTTTGTAACTGGTAGACTTCTGATAGTTATTGTCATTAGAACGCTGTAAAATTTTCATATTTTTGCGAACCATTTTAATTGTGATTTTTTAAATATTTCGTGACTGCTCATTTATCGCGATACGTGCATATTTATCCATTATATCCTTTGTCAGAAAATCGATTTATTAATTTGCTTTTGAAAAAATTTATATTTTTCAAGGGAAAAATGCAAAAGTCGTTCGTCAGATTTTATCATCATTTTAAAATAACAAATTTTAGTCCTCACTTATGACCTCAAACTACGACTTGTGAAAGTTTAAAGTTAAGATTTTTTAAATTAAATTTAAACTGTCTGAAAGCTAAAACTTTTAAGACGACAAAATATCGATTTTCAAAGTATCAAATTCAAGTTAGAAAATCTATTTTTTTATGCCCTTAAGAGTCTAAACTTGCGACTATCGGAAATAAGATCCCACAATAAGAAAGTTTCAGTGTAGCCCGACTAGGCCCCGACTAGGCCCCGACTAGGCCCCTTACGAATAATAAATAATTGGTGTTATTTTTCATTATAGCTGTACGTGCGGACAGGATGAGAGGTGGTAGGAACAAGTTTGGCCCAATGTACAAGCGAGACAGAGCGAGAAAATTGCAAATTCTACGACAACGTCAACTGGCACTACAAACGATACGCGGTAGTCTAGGTGATCCGAATTATTCATCAGGAGTAACGCCATTCCTCCACATAAAACAGGAAATACAGATACCTCAGGTCTCGAGTCTTACATCATCCCCCGACTCGAGTCCATCACCAGCAGCAGTTGCTGCTGGTTTAGTAACAACTCAACCCGGTGGTAATAACAACAACAATAATAATGGAGCTGGTAATGCTGGACAACATCAGCTCATAGCACCCTCATCACAGCCACCATTGACTGTTGGCACTCACATGTACAATCCAAATCAAAGCCTCGATGGTAAATTGTGGGCAGCCAATTCCACTACCTCCAGCCCTAAGGCATTCAATTTTGGTGAACAATCGAGTCAATCGCATGGTCAAAATCCTGGGCCGACACCGTCAACTGGTACATTAAAAACTAGTCCAATGATAAGAGACTTTGTACAGTCTGTTGATGATCGTGAGTGGCAGGCATCGCTTTTTGGATTATTGCAGAATCAAACGTACAATCAGTGTGAAGTTGATTTGTTCGAACTTATGTGCAAAGTGCTCGATCAGAATCTCTTCTCCCAAGTTGATTGGGCGAGAAATTCAGTTTTCTTCAAGGATCTCAAGGTTTGTTTCTATAATTTTATACACTATTGTGGGGGATTGGGACAAAATTACCAATTTTCTACTTTTTTTAGTTCAGTACGAAAGAAAACAAAACCATATATTTCACAGAAAAAAAAATTATTCCATTATGACTTCAATGGTTTATACTCGCAAGACATCAGCAGTTGGTGTACTGATCTCTAAATTCCAATTGTTCCAAAAAATCTAATAAAAATCAAATGAAATTGAATTGTTAATTATGGACATGAAATAATACTTTTATAAAAGTCATTAGAAATTTGAACTATTTAAAAGGGGGAAAAAATGAAAAAATATGGATTTAAAAGGCCGAAGCTCAAAAATTACTAATTTATGTGGAATTCAAGTGAATTAAAATCATTGCCATCAGTAGTGACATGGAAATTTTATAATTCATTTCAAGTTCCAATGAGATAAAACGAAAAAGGCTTAAGAATTTTACTATTCCAGGTATAAGCAAGCCCAAACAAAACAAAAATTTCAAAATTCACTTGAATTTTTAATTACATATGAGCATCTGTGTCGAAATCACTGGAATCTTTAATCAATCCAAAATTCCAGAAAATATTCAACTTTCATTGATTTGCAATTTCATGAATGTTTCCTAAACATTTTTCGCTTTCCACATTTTGGGAATTATAATGAAAAAAATCCAATGCTAACATTCTAGGCTACAAAACCTATCGACTTCAATCAATGAATTTCTCTCCAAGTTATCAATACGCTTTCAAAAAGTCAAAAGGGTTTATTTTATCGCAATTTCCCCCGCAATTCTAATAATTTAATTCCCCTCGATTCATAATATTAGCAGTAAATGTAAGGCAAATTATATTAAACCAAGTGAATTATAAGGTGGCAAGACTCTCTTGGATTAGAGAGAACCCGCGAGCACTGTGTTGGGATGTGAGGTAACCAACTCGGTTGTTGCACAATCGCTGAATGATTTCAAGCATCGCCTCATATCTGGGTCATAACAAGCAACGGTTTCTAGGTTATTGTAGCCGTCCCCAAACACTTTTGATTACTCACATTGAGGATCAATTGTCATTGAATCATCGTTGAAAAATTCTTTCTTTTGAGTACATAATTATTACCTGCTTACGCAGAAGTCAGTTTCTTTTAATACACGACATACCGGGTGCAAGGATAAACAGCTCAATTATTTTTAATTATTCGGGGTACTGCTACTATCACTCCATGGTCAATTGTGGTTATCGTGAGGTGTGTAACCTGCATGATGGAGTTTATGCAGCTTGAATTGTTTGAATGTCATTTGTTACCAGTAACGAGGAATGCTTGAAGATTTGTACTTGTATTTACTCACAAACGTTTATTTGGAAAATTACATTCTTCTGTTATCATTAACTAAAATGGAAATTAGTTATATCAGTTACTTAGGACTAAAACGGACATTGTTAGTCAGTTATTGCTTCATCCTCTCTCTTGAGTTTCTTGAAATGCACCTTTACAGATATCTTTTTTTTCTAGAAGAGATTCTTATCAAAATCTTCGTATCTCCCTCAAAGTCTGAGATACTTATCGAAAACTCACTCATAAGTGAAGAGGTAAATCAGCTGTTCTACGATAAATCGATTACACTTGATAATCTGGTTATAAAAGCCTTTATTTTTAATATCAGCGATTTTAGAAAATTTGGTGTAATTTATCGTAATTTATTATGATGACCTTCTTTACTGCAAATGTTTGAATTATTGTTTATTCGGAGGTAATTGGATTTCAATAACTATTTTCTGAGAATTACCACGAATTTTGAGACTTGACGAGATTTAATTACATAAAACATTAATGATTAATAATTTCATATATTATATTATTATATAAGTGATATTGAGTTTGAGTTGAGTGTAAAAACGACCGAGGGTCAGAATTTACTGAAAATTCGATCAAGTCCTAAACTTTTGAACCGTAGACAAGCGAGAATTTTCAAACTGACTGGCATTTTCACAGAGTTTTCCTCTTCTATTAATTCTCAGAGAATAATTAATCTGAAATTAACGTTTAAATTTCTTAATTTCCCATTACAAAATGACAAAATGAGAATTTATCTTACTCTACTTTCTGCATCCCATGGTATTAATTTAGAATTTAATTATTCAGTTAATTTTAGGCATCATCAATAATGATGTTTCACATTCACTAATTAATTAACTAACTCGCCAGGTTGATGACCAAATGAAGCTGCTCCAGCATTCTTGGTCGGACATGCTGGTGCTCGATCACCTCCACCAGAGGTTACACAATAACCTGCCAGACGAGACAACCCTCCACAATGGCCAAAAGTTTGATCTCCTCTGTCTCGGCCTACTGGGTGTACCCTCCTTAGCCGATCTATTCCACGATCTGTCCCAGAAACTTCAGGAGCTCAAGTTTGACCTCTCTGACTACATTTGCGTCAAGTTCCTCATGCTGCTCAATCACGGTAAGACAAGAACTATTATCGACAGATTCTCATTATTTATGAATGCTTATTTTTCATTTTGTCCAGACGTACGAGGACTGGTGAACAAGAAACACGTCCAGGAGGGCCATGAACAAGTGCAACAGGCACTTCTCGACTACTGTCTGACGTGTTATCCAACGATACCGGTAAAATCATTATTCCCACTGATTTTTAATAAACAAGATGGGGAACAGACAAATTTCTAAGGGAGAACATCTGTTTTAATCACATCTAAAATTCAAATGTAATTTTTAAAATATCGACTGTAAAATGGACATTAAATCAATTGTCAAGTCTTGTGAATCAATAGGATAATCGGGAATGATAGATTTTTGAACAGCAGTAAATCGTTAAATCAAACACGAGATACAAAATATTCAAGTGAAATGAGTCTAAAGAATACGATACCAGAGAAAATAATTCCACAAAAAAGCATAATATATTTAGATATGAAATTACCATCAGAAATAAATTTAAAAAATATCGTTAAAACGTTCAACTTTAATCTATGTTCAGTTATATAAATGGCCAGAAACCATAAAATGCGAGAAGAAAAATAACAAATAACTCATTCATCCCTAGATTTGAGACTTAATTTGCTTTAAAAACAGAGAATTCAATGCTGAAAATAATAATTACGTCAAGTGTACTCCTTGAGATATTTGTTAATACAACAAAACAGTCCAGCTGAGCGTGTCAAGACTCGATGCAACCAAAAAGGAAAATTTCTCAATATCTACTACCTCAACTACCATGAATTTTTGTTGATATTTAATATAACATTCTCTCTCAAAATTAAGTATTAGGAATAAATATATAATTGATACAAACTGCTTATTTTAATTTTGTCAAAATAGTAGTTGCTCTACTTAAAAGTATAGCGTAACTGAATAGCAATTTACAAGTGTCATGGAACTTCTGTATTTTTTCTGTTGATGGGACCACCAATATCCACTTATTTTATTTTATTTTATTTGAAACAAATAGTTTATTCAATGTGTAATATAACGGTAATATACAGTTGGGCCTTTCTATAAGATACTCCAAGACATTAGAAAGACAATAAATTCCTCTTGTTCTCAGGGCATTTTATACCAAGATTGAACTGTATGACTTATGGATCTCATGATGAATTGAGTGACAAGAAAAATAAGATGAGAAAAAAAAACAAACTTTTTATTTGCTACGCAGGATAAATTCAACAAGCTGCTGGCAGTATTACCAGAGATTCACGTTGTGGCAAGCAGGGGTGAGGATCACCTTTACCAGAAGCACTGCAACGGTGGTGCACCAACCCAAACCCTACTAATGGAGATGCTTCATGCTAAGAGAAAATGAAATATAACATGGAGTCTATTATATCGACGCTTATTGTGTCTAGTAAGTCCCGGTTATTGTCTCCAAACTAAACACAAATTGTACCTAAAGGGAGTGCCAGCGGGAGCTTAGGTTTCATTGGACCAAAAATAAGCAAATGTTAGGAAAAACTATGAGAAAAGACGGGGGAAAAAATGAAGTAAAACTGGCTCTCTGACTCCCTATTCTCTTTTTCTTCAATTTTTCAGTGAAAAAAAATCTAAAATTAAAATTCATGTGCAAAATAAATTTCAACAACATTTTCTCAATGATAATTCGTTATTTTTTTTTTAAATATCATAATGAATGATAAATAGATTGTATTTTTCCGTGGGAGATTGAGAAATGAATCAAGCATAGTGATTATGTAAAAAAACATGAAAAAGCGAACACATGTATTTAAACATATAAACATAACATATATTTTCTATATTTGATGTTCAAGTTTTAGAGATGTATCTGAGGGGTGAAAAACACATGAAAACATGAAAATTTACTGCAGTCAAAAAAACCCATCCCAACGAGTGATTAAACAAAAATCTATAAACCAGAGAATTAATAGTGAAACGTCCCCCCTCCACCGAGCACGTAGCCTCACGAGGTTGGCGGGTCGATATTAAAACAAGCGCAGGGAAAAACAGTAAGCGAGATGCCTTGAAAACAGTACAAAGGGTGGTTAGACGATGGAAGAATAGAAAAAAAAAGAAAAATAAAAATGAAAATTTATTGGTCAAAGGGCAGGCAACTTTTGTCTAAATAAATAAAATGCTATTTTTCTAATAATCTAGAGGCAATTATTTTTAAGTGTACCACTGAAGCCTTGCTCTCACTGACGACTAAACAAAATTCAAATTACAATAATCAAACTTTATCATTTTTCCTTACAATCGACAGGAATGTTGAATGCATTCAATGTTAAAAATTGTTTTTTTTCGGTTAATTTCTAAATCATATTATGATTTGTTTTTTTTTTATTCTCTGGAGAATTGACAATACTTTTTTTTACTGTTGACGGAAGAATTGCGAGTAGATAGAACCGGGACTCTAATTTTATTTAGTCATCTTTCATTCTTAATTCAATGAAAAATGAAAGTGAAAATTTATCGGCCGTTTGTGCTACTCTTGCAAGGGGATTCAATGGGCATAATTTCTTTTTTTTTTTGAGTTGTTGACATATTAAAGTGGAGGAATGAGAAAAATGAGGGAGAGAGATGGAAATTGTGATGCGTTTGAAACGCAATGGCAATATTTATATATTTTTGTGTGGGGTTTTAACAGATGAAAGAAATGCTGGAGGCAAATCATTACTTTCGGCCCAACTGGGGGTATCCCTACTTCCTGATATGAGATGTTTAACAATTTGTTCGAGCAATGTTTTTTTTTGTTTTTTTTTTTAAATCTGCATTTTTCTCACACTTGCACAACAAGCAGGGCTACTATAATTGTAAATATTAGTTAACACATTCCAATTACGTTGTATAGAGTTAGAATGAAATACAAAAATGAATAAACCAATACAATTGATAAAAACAAAAACATTAAGGATGAACAGAGAGAGGATTAAGCATCATGTTAAATATGTAATTATGATATTTTGTGTATAGTTTAAATGAAGAAGAAATAAAAGAAGGAAAAATATATATATTTCTGTTGCTTACAAAAGAAGAAAGAAATAAAGAGAAAAAAAAATCAGTAGCTACTTAATGTCTTCACTAATTTTTAGGAGAATTAAATTAACGAGAAGGAAAATTTTTATTAAAACTTTTACGTTTTTTTTGTTTCTACTTTTCTTTTCATGAAAAAGTGAAGGAAAAAAAATACATAGGTGGTGGAATGAAAAACGGTAAAAGAAAAATAACAACACACATTTTACATAAATACGACACACAAATCGCGATATTTTATTACTTGTATATTGTAAAATAAATAAAGAGTTTTATGTTAAGTATGAGGAAGTAAGAAGACGTCTAACAAAAAATTGAATGAGAAAATAAAGAAAATTTAATACATTCATCATTGGAGCAAGGTTTATGTGGTCCCATTATAATTATCTAAATAGTTTATTAATATCCAATGAGAAATGGGGATGAGGATAAAAGTTTTATGAACTAAGAAATTATCATTGTCTTATTGTAGTTGTTAATTATAATTAATGAAGGAAAAAAATATTTACTAAATGTTAAGGAAGGGGAAATTATATTTAGCTGATACAAATGGATTTTGAGGATGAAAAAATACCATTAAATCATAAAGCAACCATAAAGATCCGAGGAAATAAAGATACTTTAGTTTATTTTTCACTAAACGTAGATTAAATGTTCAGCAGTCAAGTCAGATATGATGAAAAAACATACATAAATATATAAAAATAATTCTATTCAGTGCTGTGAAGGCCGTCATTTTTTTTGAGGCCTGTGGGTACCCAAAAGCCATCGGTTATATTGTAATTGTGCTAGGTATAAAAAAACAAATTTTCACGAGTTTTATGAGGGAAAATTCATCGTTGAGGTGTGGAATCTTTGCTCGATTAGTGGTGCAGAAAATATTCATTTGGGATTTTGCATGAAATTTTTTCATAGCTGGATATGACATTTTATTTCAACTGTTGGTTTCTTATTTCAATCAATATTTTGTAATTGCTCATGATTTCTTGATATTCAATCGTACTCGAACTAATACGACTTTTCTTATTCGAACAATTCAGTTCCCATTCTTTTTGAAATTTTATATGAAAAAATTAAATGAAAAATATTAAGTGAAAAAGTTTTGTGTGACATTTCAATTAAACCATAACAAAAAAAGTAATCACAACGATTTATAAAAACTAAAATAAATGAAGTGCGCGCAGCGGGGATGTACCTGAAGAGTGTTTTGCGACTTGATATAAACAAAAAAAAAGCTCCTCTTGTAATAACTAGCTACGAATGTACGTAAATTTAATTAGTCTAAACTAGGGTGAACCAGTGTTTCAAGAGTATTGAAGAATGTTATATTTTTTTGAATGTTGATTGAAATCATGTACACACAACACTTGTATGAATACACGAGGAAAAGAGGATGGCACCATGGAATCATCCTTGATGATGTCGAGTAGGAGCCACCAATGGGAGTGATGAAAACTGAAAGAACTGAAAGAATGGAGCAAGGATTCCTCTCGAGTTTACTCGTCTCTGCGATATTTTACAGAACATAAGCCCAATGAACAAAAAAATGTTCCCAAAATTATCAAGCCCGGTATAGGTTTCATTGTATTTTGTAATTTCATCACTGATAGTGCAACTGGTTCACACAAAGAAAGAAATCAACGAAAAAATTGCGAAGATAATGGAGCAAAAAATACTAACTATCATAGGAAAAATTCATTGTCTGACTATTTCCTGCATTTCAAATCAAAATTTCTAAAATACAATTTTACTCTCTTACTACCCAAATTATATTGCAATTATTTCATGATTTTTTTCTTCGTGCAAATAATAATCATCTTCCACCAATTGCGAGGAAGCAGACAATTTTTTTTCACGAAAAAAGCTCGTTATTTTTTTAAGAAATTGAAGGAAAATATCAGCTGAATATTTTCACTGGCTCTGACGCGATTGACTACCTCTTCATTAAATGTATTAAGTTTTTATACTTTCACATCTCTAGTAACCACATACCTCAGTGAAGTACACACTCTTAACTCGTTGAAAGGCCCCGCCACGATTGATTGTCAATGGTCGAGATTGAGCAGCAGAATGAGCACGATCGAACAAATTGACCAATTGATTTATTATTGAAACTCTCTCGTTTTGAGGCCTCTAGGTATTTTCCACTGAGCTGAATATTATTTAAGCTATTAGATTTTTTTTACTATTTTCGATTTTTCAGTTTTAAACATCAGAAATAACACCTATTTAAATAGTTCAAATCGAAGAAATATTATTTGAAAGTAATTTCCGTTTTTCCGTTTCCAGTTGATGAAATATGGAAAATTTGAAGTAATAATTGACTAATTAGCCCAAGGAAATATTATTTCATGTAAATTTGAATTGTGAAATAGGCTAAGGAAATAAAATATTATTTTATTTAGTATTCCATAGAAATGGCATACTAAATAATTATTTTATTTCAAACTATTTATATTCCCAAACTACCTACTTTAAAAACCTATTTAAATAAATCTTATTTCATCGACTGAAAAAGGCAACTTGAACTATTGTTTTCAAATAGCAGCTCATCGTGCTGAACTGATTAAAAAGGCATTCCTATATTTTCATGAAATAGCATCCAGCTTTCATTTTTAATCACCAAATTCGATGGAAAATCAATAATTACTGTGATTGTGTTATCACTCTGCTGTTTGTTCGGGGAGTTCGTACCATTTAATTTTTTTTTAACCTTAAGCTGATTTTATTTATTTTTAATCCTCCATTCTTCGCTCGTTCGGGAGTCTCCTGACAATTGGATTTGCAGGATCTTTTTTTTTTCAATTTGATGATGAAATACAAATAATTGAAATAGGAAAATATTGAATGTGTTTTTTTCAACGTTTATTTTGCTTTATTTGCCAAAGGAAAATACGTTTCTAGTGGTAAAAACAATTTCATGCCACTTCCAATTCAACACTGCATGTTATAGAATGTCTGCCGGTCTGACAATTTTCGGAACAGTACAGCCTTTTACCTTGCACCCAACAGCAAATCAACTTGATCAAACACGCGTCGAGCCTTCCATGAAAATTGGGATTTGATTGCAAGAAATGGAAGGGCTGACGCAATTAACGAGTTAATTAGAAAAGAGTAATCAACAGCAAACAGCCTTTTAGCTCCGTATGATGAGACACGTCCATTGTCTATTTAATCGTCCGATCAATTCCTCAAATCAACACTCGTTTTCATCGATGAAAGAAAAAAAAATTGTAAAACTGGCAGAAAAAAGAAGACGACACTGAAGTCTCCAGAAAATACTTCAGGAAGATGATTTATTGTACATTGTGTGAAATATTCGATGTACAGTTTTATTATTAATCGGCGAAGGAAGATAATACGTAAAATTGATTACTCTAATTTAAATATTTGATGTGATTAAAATCCAAAAATATAGTGAAAATTTATGGAAATTGCTTACTTGATGGAATTAAAAATTTACAGAAAATCAAGGGGGGAGGTAAAAGATAAAAAAAAAACAGCAAGTGGAGAACACAAATCATAATAATATAAATATAAAATAATTTGTGCGTTGTTAACACTGCCGTTGAGCGCTGGCAAATTGTAAATTATGTAGAAAAAAACATAATGCGGAAAAAAAGAAAAAAGTGAACATTCATTGACTGTAAATATATATCTTTATTATTAACATGAAAAAGAGGTGATATTCGTCTTTGCAAATATTCATTTTCATTCAAATTCGTTGCTTTATTCACAAATGTTCGGAGAGCCAATTAATCATCCAAATGAAAAAAAATTAAAATATTCTCGTACACGTTGTCGATGAGGAGTGAAGCATTATTAGGGTTTTGCATAGAATTTTTAATTATCGGA
>JAPYZN010001272.1:2487-20135 GCA_030522865.1 Psyttalia lounsburyi
TGAGCCAATTGTGAATAGAAACTACAAAGATTTCGGAAAATTTCTTCACCTCTCATCGATTAAAATATCTATTAAAGGCTTGTCTCGAATTCTCCCCACCCACCCCCTCTGAAACTGTGAATAAAAACATTTCAGTACCAAATGGAAATGGACCTTCTGAAGGGGAAGATAACACGTACAAAAAATAAAGTCATACAAATTGTAAAAATACGAGAGTATTCAGTACGAGATAGTTCGTATATCAAACACCTGATACACAATTTAAGTGAATTTATGTTATTCCATTATTTTGTTTTTCCAGTATAGACTTAAGATATTAATTTTTTTTTTACCTTCCTGTTTAATTTCCGTCCCCACATCAGGCAATTGTGCATAGACAACGTCTCCAAGTGCATCCTGAGCGTAATCGGAGATGCCAACAGTGCCAATTTTCCCGTTTACCTCCACCCACTCATGTTTCTCAGTGAACCATCTCTCTGAATCATCCAATTAATCAATTAAACCCACCTCCGCAGCTTAGGTATCTTCAAAATAACGTGTAAATTCAAACATTACCCGCCCTGGAGACTCGTGTCGTGACGATCGTCCTCACATGCGGGAAGGCACTGCATTTACATCGAGAATTATTAATTTTCACTCCCTGTGTGCACGAGAATGATCTGAAACTTTGTTTAAATACTTGGCTGACGAGTTGTGCCATTGTCGAACGACTGTCGTTTTCAATGTTTATCTGAAAATGTGATACTATTGGGGACCTCCAGTCTCTCGTCAATGGACGAACCGACGAGAGCCTGAAAATTGGGAGGAGAAGCTACCGCGTGACTCAAGCGAATGACGAAAATCACATGGTAGAAAAACACTTAACGGCCTTTACGATCTTTTGGATTCTCCTTGTGTCACACGACCTTTCTTATCAATTGGACAATCGGTAAGAGTCTTCTGACCCTCGGAATATATTGGCAAACGTTATTATGGACGTTAATACATCTGAAGTGGAGAAATGTGAATCGTATGAAAAACAATGTTTATTGTTTTGTAATGTTGTTGTACATATAACTATTTCTTTTTCGTTTGCACCTAGTACTTTTTTCCAGCGATATTGGATTTTTCTTGAAATTTGGATATGAAGAAGGTGAGATACAGAAGGTAAAAGGGTTATCGTCGTTCAATGCTCCCAAACATTCGCCAAAAACAGGGAAAACTATTTTTTAATTATCGCCTGTCATGTTCAGATGAGTTAGGTGTAGGTCCAGAGGACATTCACGCTCCAGAAGTAGCATTGATCGTTGATCCTTTCCATTTCATTCCGAACATTGGCTATATCCCCCTCCTAGTAGGTAGAGGGCAAGTGCCGAATTGATCGCTGATCGTGGTTAATACTTGGATGTTCCTCCATCAGAACCACTCAAAAACACTTGGCTCGCACAAAAATCGTGGGGTGCCGGTGTAGAGAACTAGTGTCTTCCTCGAATCAGTGTAACAGACGAGAATACCCTATGGCACAATCGGCGGGCTGTACGATTGAGGTTTTACATGGTTTTCCGTGTAGTAATAATCCGAATGGGGCCTCTAAAGCCGTCATGGCAGTAAGAAAGAAAGAAAGACATGAAATAGTATATTTCTGTCAAAATGGACCAAAGTGAACGATTCTAATCGAGCGAAGCGAGGTTCAAAATGCTGACTTTTTGTCCATGTAGGCAGAGCAAAAATTAATTGAAAAATCGTCGCAGTTCGTTTATCGATGAAAGTTGATCCGAAAATGTTAGAACATGAATGAAATAACACTCTTTCAGATTAAGCCGGAGACCTAAGAATGTAATACTTTAAACTGTACAGGAAATGGAAAAGTACATGTAAGGATAGATCTTTATCTTCTCCCGTTGTGATCCGACAATTTATTTTTTATACTATAAAATAATATATAATAATCTACGATACTAGAAATTGTTCAAAGAAAGTAATCTGTACTGAAAATGATTTTTTTTTATAAATCTTGTACAGTTCATTACTTTTTCTCTCATTTCTTGCACAGTGGTTTATTCTCGCAGAGGATTACCTTGTTCACACTATTCTCTGATTTAGCTTGTACATTTTCCTCTTCTTCGGGACGTGAAAAACATATATAATGAGAAAGGGAGAGAGAAGGTGAAAGATAATGCACTCATAATTAACAAACAATATGAATTGATAAATGACATTTCCTCATCAAAGTTAGCTTGAAAATACCTCAAAATTAATAAAACAATCATTGGAATTATTCCTTTTATACTCACGTTAGCGAAGAAGTATACGTTCATACACGCGAATGGAATTTCAACTAAGAGAGAGGTAAAGATATGTTGTCTTATCTAAGCAACACGTGAGGTCAATAGTTCACTCGTGTTTATCATTGTTTTGAAAGCGTGTTTCGTACTTGGCCGGTTCAAGACTTATAAATCTTTTCCTTTGCAATAGTTATCTCTTACGAAAGACCTTTTAAATAACAAAAAAATACAAGTTTTTGGATATAAAAGAACAACTAAAAAGAAATTGCAGACAAATGTACAAAATTCTCCCTGATATCATATAAGTTTATTATAAATGCATCATTATATTACGAATGTCCTGAATATGAAACGTTTGTTCACATAATTCATTACATTTTGTCTTTTTTTCTCCTTTGGGATCCTGTTTTCCATTCATTCAAATATTTTTTTAGGAAAATTACAATCCATAATTAATACGTGACAAAGTTGGGCAAAATAGATCTATTATATTCATTTACAGAAATTCACAAAACAAGTCGGGTGTCCATCCATACCAACAATCCCTAAGAATCCCGAAACGGTAGATGTCCACCATATGGGGAAAAAGAAATCCGAGGCAATCAATGGATACAATTCCTTAGTGGATCCTCTCATTAGGATTGTGAATACCCACAGGAATAGGTTTGCTCAGCGTCTACTCGTACTCGATATCCTTGGACCTCCAAAAGTGCATCTTAAAATCTCATCCCCCAGTCTCCATAGAACAAAAGCATTGGAAACCGCCTCAGTATTTTTGACTATCGGAATTCAGGGCAATGCTCAACTTGACATTCCAAAAAAGAACATCAAAATACCTAAAGAATCCATTAAGTACATTTTTCTGGTCCTGATATCATATCTCAAATTTTGATGATGGCATTTTGGATATCTATTTTGAATACCAGAATACAAGGCAGGCTAGACTGGTGTAATGTGATATTTACTCTGGAAATAAATCACATCAGGAGGTTCCAAATGTCGTGAGTGTGCCCGTTTTCCTATGGTAGAAAGGCTTGAACCTTACCGAAACTGAGAGGACTGTACAGGTGTTAAAGAAGAGATGAAACACCAGGGAATACCGAGGCCATCGTCTCTGTGAAATTTCTGAGCGTTATTTAGGCACTCTGGCAAGAGGTTATTGTCTCCAAAGGATCCAACGAGTTCACAGACGTTGATATCCGCCATCTCTGGACTCTCAGTCGCTCATATCACAGGGAATAACTTTAGCATTTTTTTTCACTGTATAAACTCAAAAAATGTAATAAGGATAGCTCGTCAGATTCTCAAATATGAAATTATAGACAATTAGAGACGTATGCCGTTGAACTCGTGATCAATGACGCACAGCGTCTAGTCATCACGACAATCCCTAAGAATCCTTGTACATTAGATGTCAGACAAAAGAAAAAAGTGAAAAGAAAAAAAAACCCTGAGTCATCAACTAATACAGTTCAATGGTAGACGATCTTCCATTAGGATTGTGAATAGCCACAGGAACAGGTTTGCTCAGAGTCCACTCGTACCATACATTCTTGGACGTGCACCGCCGCCAGAAATGCACTTTAATCTCATCTCCAGCCTTCAACTGAATTGGTTCCTTAATAGGGAAAAATATGGGAAACCAACTCAGCATTCCTTTACTGTAAGAATCCGGGACAATGCTCAACTTGACATTCTCAAACAAAACGACATCGAAGTAGCCAGAGAATCCATGAAGCACACTGTTCTGCTGAACCATAAATGTCTTGACATCGTATCTCGAATTATCAATGATGGAATCTCGGTTGGGGTGTGAGAACGTGAAGAGAGGCTGAAGAGGTGCAATGTCATATTTACTCTGGAGGTAAACCACGTGAGGAGTTTCAAAGTTGGCGAATGGACCCTTCTCTTTATCGTAGATTGCCTTGAGACCTTGATAAAGCTTGGCGGATTGTACAGGTGCTATGTAGGATGTGTAGCGCTGGGGAATACTGATGCCATCCTCTTTGAGGAAATTTTGAGCACCATCTAAACACTCTGGCGAGAGTTCATTGTCCCCGAAGGACCCGAGGAGTTCAGAGACAAGAATATCCGCCATCTCTGGACTCTTCCAATCCCTCATATCACAGGCAATAATCGTCACTCTTGGCCCAAAAATATCTGTCTTGAGAGCGTGAAGGGTCACAATGGCGTTGGGGTTTTTCTCCACTGCGTAAACTCGAATTCTAGCTTTCGCCATGTCTGCTGCCTGCAGGGCCGCACGAACCAGGGGTCCTCGACCAGCACCAACGACTGTTATTATCAACTCTTTGTTGGATCGGAGGAACCCGGATTGATTGGAGGCATCCGCGGTGACTGGTAACCCGTCATCATGGGCTGGTGAGACTCCTTTCATTGACGCCATTTTGGAGAGGATTGCGTGGAAGATGGCTGTTTGGTACTCGGTGTACTTGACTGGGTCTCCTTCAAACACTTCGTAGGTACTAGAGTCAAGATTGTCCTTGAGGGGCTGTAGGGGAACCTGAAGGTAGTCCTCGTAGCCACGACAGAAACGCTCGAGGGGTCCGTCAGCTGCATATATTCTCTGCAAGTTTATTAGAATGTTGGTAGTGAGGCGATTTATACGAAATAACAGCTTTCGGTGAAAATGGCAACCGAACTTTTTCACAACTCAATAAAATATCGGAACTTTTTTTCTTATGGTTGGAGTTGTGAAAACACAATCTTTAAGTGAACCGACTGTTAATCAAATTAATAGAAGAATTGTGTCGTATTTTGATGACAAATTAATTTTCTTACTGCAGTTGGCGAAAAAAGTGGATTCCCTTTAAATTTTCAGTGAAATTGGAAGTTGTTGCATGTTCTACCTCAAAATACCTTCAGTGAGATTGTTTTAGAAATGACTAATCTATTATCTGTAAGTTGTCAATTTTTTTTCTAAGAGTGTACTCGTAATATAACGTTTTCAATAAAAAAATATCACGGTAAATTCTTCTAGACCCATTAATCTGCCTAATATTGGAAACAATAATTGACTAATAGAACATTTCAAATTTTTTACCTTCCACAAGTGATCCAAATAATTCTGATAGAAGGCAATTTTATGAGCTCTATTAGCACCAGTGATGATAAATCGGACATTGAAACCGCAGAATCTCTGAATGAGGTTCTGATGGGCTTTGGAGAGCACTGGAAATCCTTTCCTATTACTCATGAAGATTGTAGTGGGTATAATGAGCGCTTTGACGGGTTCTCCAATCCACCTATTGATCTCTGCCTCATCAGGAAGGTCTGAACTAAGAACCAGAGCCACCCTGAGCTTCTTGTCAGTGTCACAGGCATTCCGGAAGCCATTCCACCACTCCCAGGGGCTTTCACATGAGACATCATCGTCTGTTCGATATGACAGTGACTCTTTGAGGGGATTCTCCATAGGGACTTGAATCAGAAACTTCAGGGTTGAAGTTGTCATCATTTTGTCATAAACTATCCTCGCAAGGTTCATGTTCTGTTGTAAACCTCCATTCAATTTAAAAGTCACTGTCATTATTCCCAGATGAGAGGCGAACGAGATCTCTTGATTCAGCGAGGCCACACTGTTTCCTCGGATGTGTGGAATTGGTGAGTCCACGTTTATGCTGGGAGAGAGCTTCCCAATGATCAGACGATTCCAGTCCGAACTTTTCAGCATGAGGTCTGGTCTTGTGAAGGGACCCTCTCGGTTCTTGGATGTCCCTGAGATGAACTCCTGGGTGTACTGAGGGTGAATCATTGGAGTCATAATGAAGACATAACTGGAATCAGGTAACCAGATTTCTATTTTATAAAATATTTTTTATTTTATTCACAACATGAGAAATTTATCTTTATGTAGGGCACCGATTTTTAACATGGTTGTCACACTGGTGACTCTGAAACTTCCTTAAACAATGGCATTTGAGTGATCTATTTGCTGAAAAAATAGGTCAGGATAGAAGGAAGATGTTTAGTGCCGGTGGTGAAGGGAGAAAAGAAGAACTAAATAGAAAAAAATATTGGTATGGAATTATATTGTGAAGAAAACAAAATTACTTGTGTAATTTTTGTGTTTTCGTTTGAATCATTGAAGCATCATTAATTAATTTCCTTACAGGCATCTAAATGATTTAGTAAGAAGAGACACCAGGGTTGGTAATGATGTGAAACAAGAAAACAACTTTTGTAATATCACAGAAATAAATTAAAATTCGAATTCGAAAAAATGAATGGTTTTTCATCAGAATGTCGAGATTCGGTTGTTTTAAAAAGAAACTGAAATACTCTCGATTTTTAGCAAATGTTCTGTTAATGGACTTGGATTAGGCCCCAGCCTCTTAAGAAACTCAAATTTTGTTAGGAATCCAATGCTTTTGGAGTTAACTCCGCCTGCTATAGCTCTAGACTTACTTGGCATCATAGGCTGCTCTCAGGCAGCTGTCAACGTCCGGGACTATTGCGTAGTCCAAACCACAGACCAACTGTCTTGGTGGTCCTGCCATTTCCTATTAATTATATAATTTTTATCTGAAAAATAACGATTGAGTTTAGCAAGAACACTTGAAGGGTGACAATGTCGGCTTTTAGGTTACAGTTCAATTTGAAAGTTTTTTTATTATAGTTACAATGTAGTTACCTGTTTTGTTAGAATCTATCGATCGCAAAGTGTTCTAAATAGATTTAATTACGTGCCCATAGTCTGGGTGGAATGTTGAATGATAAAATAACGTGATTTTCTGATTTGTTTGGGGTTGTTTGTACTGTGAAATCCAACAGCATCAAGTAGCTTGCACATGGAGTACACGTGCAATTGTGGCCGCCGGTCGATAGAGGGCGAGTAGTCGATTTTTTGAATTTACAACTGATGATGACATTTGTTACAGCTTATTTAGCTACATAGCCCGCTAACATTTATTAAATTTCATACATTGTTGACAAAAATACTGGATACTGAATACTGAAGTCAATGAAAACTGACCTCAATTTCAGGTCAACCTTGTTGCCTTGGCCAATTATTCCGAACAATTTTTCATAAAAACAATGGACCATAACTTCCAAATTATTCCATTGCATAGTGCATTGTATCACCTAGCGATCAATCTAGAACGACAAAATATTTTGGCAAGAGAACTCATGCCAAATAATTGTCATAGGTCAATGTCTCGTGTCATTCTACTGCCCTCAACTCACGAACGTCAAACGAACGTTATTCTCTTCAGTCTTCAGTCGCATTTCCTCCTCCCAATTGAATACATTGTCCATCGCGTGATAAAAAAATCCGGATGACAATGGACGAGACTTACCTTAGCATTGATCTGAAGGATTATGGGACGAGTGATCTGTCATCTCTTCGTAAACAATTTACCAAAGCGAATAGAATAGAAATCGATTGTGATCAATGTGAAGAGGAAGTGGACTACGATAACTTGAGTTCATTGCTTCAGAGCCACAACGATAGCATTCATTACATTCAACTAACAAATCTCGGTGAGAAGTTTCAATTAGAGTCTCTGGGACATTTACCAATTTCAATGCAACAGATTCATTGTTATATGAGAGATTGTGAAGAGTCGGCAAATGATGAGGAAGAAGCTCGTAAATTTCCTGTGAGTTGATTTTTTTTGATTATACAAATTTATTTGTAAGTTATTTAAAATTTACAATTTTTATGGATTTTCCTATAAAATTGAAAATTTTTAATCATGCAATTCCTTTACCTGTCACAGAAATTATAATCTGGTACCACGTTTAGAAAATATAATTCGATCCATTTTATCGAAAAGTTCCGCACCTTACCTGCACGTTTTCTAAAATAACTAGGTTCAACGAAAAATATTCTGTAGAAAAAAAGAATGTATTCCGAAACAAATTTGTTCATTTCATCAATTATATTTTTCTTCTCCAGAATTTGTTTGACTTCAAGCAATTGCGAGCTCTGACCCTCAGTGGCTTTCGTTTAGGGGACGGCAGCTTGAAAGGAATTGAAGAATTAAAAAATCTGTTCTTCTTGGATCTGACGGAGTCCTCAGTACCTGCGGGAGAGCTCGAGAGGCTCAAAAAATTGACGAAATTGAAACATATCTATCTGTCCTCTTGCAATCTTGGTGATAAATCAGTTATGGGTGTCCTATCGACTAATAAGAAGCTAGAGGCATTAGATATCAATTGTAAGTTGAAGATCTGCACGAAGTTTCTATTCTATTAGTTAAAAATATAATAAATCCAATAATTTTTAATTATAAAAATTATAATAAAAATTTCTTTGATGTGGGCTCAATATGTACAAGCAATTTGAAATGAAGAACAGCCTAAGAGCCAGATAGCTCAGTCAAAAAGAGCACCCGTTGCACAGTCGAAAGATCCCGGGTTCGAATCCTGATCTAGACTATCCATTTTTGGAGTAAAAATTTCTTGTAAATTTTATATTGAGCATATTGCCTGATCCTATACTACCTATTCCAAATCTAAATCCAATAGTTTCCTGTGATGTCACAAGACTGGGGAATGCTATATAAATTCCCCTCTTTGATGTAATTCTTTAACTCTGTGGTGGCCAGTGATAGACAATGTCAATTGGAATTATAATTGTCGATTGTAATCGTTAGTCTCAGAAAAAATAACAATAAAAATGCACCGTTTCTTAATGTGCAGAATGTTAATTTTACAAATGGCCATTCTGAGATTTCTTGAATTGAGCAGGAGTAAAACATTTTAATCTCACATTAAATTATATAAAAATTACAGCGAATCCTGACATCACAGATCGCTCCATTGAACAACTCTGTACCCTCCCTGACGTCCGTATCCTCAACGTGATGAACCTCCCCTTAATCACCGATTACTATCTCGAGGAGATGCGGAGCCTAACAGCCTTGAATTGCCAAAACTGCCCCCTCGTTACAGAACCTGGCTTGATAAAACTCCTCAATTTAGCCGAGAATCTCAGATATTTAGACGTGAGAAAGTGTAGAGTCTCTAATGAACTACTAGAAGCGGCTCTTGAAGTTGTGAAATCTCGCCGCATTAAAAAAACGTTAGAAATAACAGTGGATGGATCATTGAAAAATAAATGGGAGAAATTGAAGGGTTCGTTTCCGTTATTGAAAATTACAGATGGAACCGAAGATGATCAATAAAGGATATTCATTGGAATGGCCATGAAGGATATAATAGGCTAGTGTTCCCTGTCAGTATTTGCAATTTATTTTTGGTATGAACGATCTGTGATATTTCGTGAACACCCAGTAGATTTATAAGAATAAATCATTGCTTTGACAATTTGTGCGTCCGCAACGTTGGCTGAAAGTGCTTTTTGATTCTTCTATTTTTCAATTAAATAAAAAAATTAGTTCAATTCTACAAAAATGACTGGAGATTATTGGAAAATTATAAACCGATGAATAAATTGAAGTAAAATTAATAATAAATGAGGAATTCTAATCACAATTGAAAAAGTTCTTCCTTCCGCCCCCTCCCTCTAAAGAAATTAGAAAAAATGAATGAAGAAAAATGGAATAAATAAAATACTTTGAAGTATTAATGAATTTTATTGAACAGAAGATACTCTTTTTAGTGAAAAATACTCGTTAACAAAAATTGGAGAAAGGAACATCACACAGTGAGTATTTTCTTCTTCAGTTGAACTCCGACTTCCTTATCCTTCAATAAAAAGTGCAACTGGCAATCAGCTTCCTCATAACATACAGTTTCCTCATTAATAACATAATCGTCTTTCTGTACAATCTTCAAATTGGGAACTCTAGTCGTCGCAGCTAAGAAATTCACGTTCTCAGCAAACAACCGATAATTCTCTCCCTTCTCTAAAACAAGATGAACTTCCAAAATAGATTTTCTGCTTACATTACTCAGAATATTTCTCATCCTAGTCACCACCTTCAGGATATCTTCAAATTTTTGTTCCAGTGGTTCATTCCGTCCACCTACCTCCCCTTCCACAGGATAAGGAGCTTCCATCAACGAGGGAATCTCCAAAAACCCACTGAGTTTCCCTCTCAGCATTGCATACAAATCCTCGGTCAGATAGGGCATTACAGGAGCGAGTACCCTTAACAATACCTCCAAACACTTGACTAACGTCCATTTATGGCCCGCTACAGTACTCTCATCTCCATTCTTCAATCCAAACTTCGTCCCTTCGAGATAAAAATCACAAAATTCATAGTAAAAGAATTGTCTAACAGCATTAACAATCCGATGAAAGTTTTTCTCCCGGAAATTTTCATTGACCTTCTCAACCATCAGCTCCATTCTACTCAGAATCCACTGATCCAGGGTAGACAAACTCTTCGGTTTCTCAATCCGCCGATCGTCCGTCACAAGAAGAATATATCTACACGCCTGCCAGATCTTATTACAAAAATGTTTATTAGTCTTGCACTCCACAACATTAAAACTAATCTTATCACTCTTAATATCATGACCACAAAGCGTGAACCTCAATGCATCCACTCCACACTGTGGAATCCCATTGGCAAACATCTTCGAATTAACAGCCATCGTCCTTTTTAGTTCAGTCTTACTTAGTATCCCGCAGGAAAAACTTTCCCGCGCGTTATTATTCAACTCCTCGAGACTAATTCCATTGATCACATGTTCTGGATTAATTACATTTCCCAAACTCTTCGACATCTTCTTCCCCTGACCATCACAGAGAACCCCGTGAAGAAGAACTTCCTCGAACGGTAATTGCCCCGTCAGCTCTGCACAGAGCATCGCCATTCTTACGACCCACAAATGCAAGATGTCATGGCCAGTTTCCATCAAATTTAGCGGATAAAATTTGCTGTATTCATCCTTGGGCCAGCCCATGGCAGACAGAGGTAACAATCCAGCGGAGAACCAGGTGTCCAGCACGTCATTATCTTGCTGAATGTTCCAATCACTTCCGAATTTATCGTTTGCTATTTCGTGAGCCTCTGAAAGCGTACGAGCCACTATCCAGTGACTCTCTGATGAGTTTGAGCATCTAAAATGGGAATCATAAAACTAAATTAACAATAGATTACGTAAATCAATGATGCCATATTAAGACTGATTAGAATTCTAACTCTGGCATCTTTACGTATTAACATTCCATGAAGATGCATGAAATTTCGTACGTCAGATGAAATAAAGCAGAAAACAATTGTACAGGTTGTAGCATCCGCCAAGCGAACCAATTTTCAGGAAAAAAAGAATTATAGGGTCTACCTGAACGCTGGGATTCGGTGGCCCCACCACAGCTGCCGAGACACGCACCAGTCCCGTATGTTCTCTAGCCTCTCGACCCAGAGTGTTTCGAATTTCTGAGGGTTTATCCTGAGGACATTGTTCCTCGTGGCTTCCAGTACCCTCTCCGCCATCTTCTGAGTCCTTACGAACCACTGTTCTTTGATGAGATACTCTATCACGTCGCCAGATCTCGAGCAGAGTGGAATCACCATCGGGTGGTCTCTCACAGCTCGCACGAGCCCTCTATCCACCAGATGATCGAGGATTTTTCGTTTCGCGATAAACCTCGGGAGACCCTCGAATGACTTCGCATTCTCATTCATCGTCCCATCTTCATTTATGACTTCTATAACTTCCAAATTGTGTCGTCTTCCGATTTGAAAATCTGTTCGGTCGTGTGCTGGTGTTACCTTTAGAACTCCAGTACCAAAGTCTCGTTTCACTGAGTCATCCGCGATCACTGGGATGAAACATTCCCTCAAGGGGTGGAAGACCTCTCTCCCGATGACGTGGGAGTATCTGCTATCCTCAGGGTGGACAGCTAGGGCTGCATCACCCAGCATTGATTCTACTCGAGTTGTGGCTACAATTAGCTCTTCAGAAGAATCTTTGACCTGAAAGGGGAAAAAAATGGCTCCTAAAGCTGTTCGGTATAGCTAAAAGCCAGGCCAACCCTGAGAGTGGGACTTCGATGACAACAATTGATTAGACATTTTTACCAAAAAATTTGAATTTTTTTTGTTCAACTATTATATAAAGCTCAACTTCAGGAAACACTCAATCTTTTGAATTTATCTGAAAAATCATTGTTCCATTGATACTCCGATTAATTTGATGGTCGATTTAATCTATCGGTAAAGGAACTATAACTAATTACAAATATGTATGATAGACTAAGGGCGTTCCCACAAACTACTCAGACAACATTTTTTGCCACTATCATGTGAAATTTAAGAGGACATCGCCAACTTGTCGACATACTTGATCGAATTATTGCTTCAGATCGGTCCTAGGTCATTCAAGAGTGCCAAGAAGCTATGCTTGTCATGCACAATGTTGTACGAAGAAATATTTGAATGCAATATAGAGTAAAAATAAATTCCAAAATTTTTACCTGAAAAGACACCTCTACCATTTCGCCGAAGGAAATTTTTGTCTTGTACCCAGGGAGAGAAATTTCAGTCTTCTTGGAGACTTCGAGCGATTCCACTTCGATGTCGGAGATATTGCTTTGGAGTGCTGGTGACCAGTTAACCAGGTCATTATTTCGGTACAATAAATTTCGATTGCTCAGGGTGACGAAGGCCTCAGTCACAGCTGCGTTGTGCTCCTTGCTCATCGTGAAATACTCTCGTGACCAATCTAAACTAGCCCCCAGACTCTTAAGTTGGGTCACAATAGTATCTCCTTTGGTTGTCTTCCATTTTTCAACAGTTGAGAGGAAGTCGTCTCGTCCCATTTGTCTTCTTGTGACGCCTTTGGTGGCGAAAAGGTATTTCTCCACTGCCGCTTGGGTCGCTATGCCAGCGTGGTCTAGCCCGGGCACCCAGATCACCGATTCACCTTTCATTCTGTGCCATCTGGCTAATACATCTTGGATTGTAACAGTCAAGGCATGCCCGAGATGAAGGACTCCTGTTACGTTGGGAGGTGGGAGGATCATTTTGAAAGATGGAGAGCCATTTTTGGGGGTGAAGTAACGGTTCTTCTCCCATATTTTATTCCAGTGCTCCTCGACTCCTTGGGCATCGTAGGTACTCGGAAAATCTGAGAAAAGTATTTATTAACGGGATGTTAATTAGAACTGCTTAGCGAGATTGATTAATCAATTAATGTACCAGAATGATAAATCGGTGGAATTGGGCACTTCCTCATGTGAAAGCGTGGTGACTCAATTCCACGGAAATTAATAAATGTACGATAAAGTAGTCACTGAAATAACTTACTTTGAAATGAATCGATTGAATTGAATTCAGTAGTGAATTGGTATAAGGACATAAATCCATTTTACTTTCGAAGGGTTAACGACGAATTTTTCATAAATTTCAACTCTTTTACTATCACCTGCGAACGATTTACTATCGATTGCATGAGTTTATTTCTTAAATTATTAATTGATTGCGGCTAATATCATATGGCTCCACACTAGGCAAAATGCAATTATCTCCTTCTACCACTTCGCTCCAGAATTGATAAAACGTCAATTACAGAAAAATTGATTGCCATAATTGAAAGGTCCCTTTTTTTAAGCTCACTGCCTTTTGCGTTCAACTTTGCTATCAGTAAATGAAAAGATAATGTTGAGAGATACCTAAGGTTTCTTGGACGATTTTAACATTTCATATTTTCTTTTGTTAAAGTAAGTTTATAATTCCAATAACTATTCTGGAATTTCTCGAATTTTTTAAAATATTTTTTTAAATATTCATAACTGAATTTATTTATCGGAGCAACTGAAGCCGAATAAAAACCTTTGCCTCTTAGACTCTTTCTGAAATTGTTGTTAATTACTCATTGAAGTTTTTTTATGAAATGGAATATTCTTTCCTGTCACAAGCAAAACTCTTCTTTTTTCTGACAGGCTTGGACTAACTCCAAATCATCTTTTTCGAAATTATGAACATTTAAAGAGAAGGTAAAGGTGTCTGGATTGTCATACCCTCGCATAGATTGTTCTCCATTTATTTACATTAAATTCGTAAATGAGATAACCAAATAAACAAACAAAACGAGTAAATATCTTTAAGTGCTCACCGGCTACTCGTGCCTCGTTCAATTTGTAACAATAGTTCCTAGAGAGTGCAACACTTCTTCTGAGTTCATTCAGTCGATTGACATTCATTCTTCCCTGGTTAATTTTCACAATAAGTTTACAATCAATATCAAATTATTCCAGTGAAAGGATTCTTTATGCATCACGATTTCGGAGCATTGTTACAATCACAACAGAGGAATGCTCGTTCAATACATGTGTGAGCTCAGTCACATGTTCCTCCCCTCATAGGACAACTGGCCCCGCTGTTCTAACATTCAGAGGTTATGGATCCACCACAAGAAAAACGTCAACGTGTGGATATTGTCACAATGGAGCATTGTCAATATTTCGTGAAAAGAAAAAAAAGATATTGCAGAATGACTGTGAAGAAAGGGAATCAATTCTGTGGTGAACACATCGAGGTTTCGGGGGAAATCACTGAGCATGATGGTAAAAAAAGAGTCCCCTGCCCAATTGATAATTCTCAGTAAGTTCATTGTGAATTTGAAATATTTGGGGATGGATTTAACTAGAGATAATTGGAGTGATGTAAGAATGTTGATAAATTCACGAGAACAAGACATTTTTACACTCTACTGGTTTGCGTCCATATGCCTTTAAACATGATAATAACTCTCATACCGATCCTCATTTTTTGAGCTGATGAAGGACTATATAGAATCCTAATTATATATACTTATTGAGAACAATTAATCTGAATTGATGAGATAGTAAAAACTCTTATTATTTTCTCTCATGAAATTCATTCATTAGAAGCCAAGAAAAATAAAATTAGAATTAGAATGAGAAAAAATATTGAATTCAATAGCCAACGCGAAAGCTGGGGCATCGAAGCAAATAATAACGGTATCCAGAATATTTAACTCCATATAGTAGCACAATACTATATGATTGTGTACCCTGAAAACAACCTTTTTGCAAAATATTCATTTACTTGAGAGAATTATTTTATTTATCGAATGATTTATCCCCCAATTGCTTAGAAGAAAGCATTTGCGGGTAATCCTGATTAGGTATCAATCATGACAATCATTTTGCTCTGGTGGATTATCATATTGTACGTGACGTTAGATAAAGTCCTTCGATAGCTTTCGTATTTCCTCTTTTCTCTGATTTATTAAAGTTTAATAGTTATTGGGAAGATTCATAGAAAGTCATGACAAATCTAATGATCCTCTAGAACAATATATCTGTCGTAATCGAAACCTCTTAAAAATCGCTTAAAAAGATATTGGTTAATTTTGCTAGACCTTCTTGATCATAACAATTTCAAGATAGGAAAGAATTATAACTATCTTATGAATTTATTTTCTGATGCCTTTGACGAGGAAGACGAGGCTCCCTGCTAGTTGAGAAAAAATAAACATTTTAGAGTGCTTACGATTTTAGATAAACATCCTTAATTGCCTGGGGTGAATTAATTTTGTAGACACTTTGCAGTACCTGTTATGAATCGAGACTCGAGAAACATTTGAAAGTTTGCAATGCCAAGAAGATGATGGACGCCAAAGCGGAATACATTGTTTATGGGATAAATAAGGGAGATGTTGTGGAGAATCCCAAACATGTCTCTTTAAATTCGCTTGAAGAAACTGTTGTTCAATCAGTTATTAGAAGAGTGGAAGCTGCGTATGGTATGTCTATGGGTATTACCACAGTTGATGGATAATACCCTCTCAACCATTGGGTATTTTGTTTTAAATCAATGAATGCAGCAGATTTTTCATGATTTCAGTTCATTTACCTGCAGTTGAGACGCTGGTGCTTCACCATGAAGTCCTCGATTCTGAATTGAATAATCCAATGTATGGAAGCAATACTAGAAAGCATTTGTTACAGAATTCTTCGCTTTTGGGGCATATCAATCGAGCAGGTTTGCCACAAGAAGACACTTGTTTCATTGAATTTGGGGCTGGCAAAGGTATATTTTATTGTCACTCAGTTTAACTGCAAAATTAACCGATTGATTCGTTTTATGTACCGGATGTCTTAAACAATTATTTATTTAACATGTTTTCCAGGGAAATTGACGTATTGGTTGGCTCAAATGATGAAAGACAAAAGAAATAGCACAATTGTCTTAGTAGATCGTTCCAGTCATCGCAATAAAAATGACAATAAACTGAAAAATGAAGTGACAAACGTGAATACAATTCGTATTCGTGCCGATATTGCCGATCTTGCACTAAGTAAAATTGTAGAAATCAAAGAGATCAAACAGAAGGTCGGAATTGCCAAGCATTTGTGTGGCGCTGCGACTGGTAACCCCAAACAGTTTTGCTAAAACATTCTGTTGTTTTCAAGAAAATTTTAAAATAGGCTCGGTTTTTTCAGACTTAACCATACGATGCCTATCACGTCTTATAGCAGACGATCTAAATACCGATGTATGTGGTCTGGTAATAGCCTTCTGTTGCCATCACAGATGCGATTATGCCTCATACGTTGGAAAAAATTATTTGAAAACTTGTGGTTTTACTCCTGATGAATTTCCCGTCCTATGCAGTATTGCAAGTTGGGCCACTTGTGGTACTGGAAAAAATAGAGATGCGTCGAATGACTCTACGTGAGTTAAAAATAATTAATTTAATTTTCTTTTTCAAGAGATATAAATTTATAGTAAAAATTGAAATTACAGCGACGATGCAAAGTTGGAGAAAAGAGAATCGACAGGGCGAAAAGTCAAGGCGTTATTGAATTGGGGTAGGATAGAGCACTTGAAGAGCCTTGGATTTGACAGTCGTTTGTACTATTATACTAGCCCCGAAGTGTCCTTGGAGAACGTCTGTGTTGTCGCAACCCGAGAATCGGCAGAAGCTCAATAAGAATAGATGGAATCAAAAATCCGGTCTAATAAAGGACAATTATTATTTTCACAGCTAAATTTGGCACATTACTCCCCTGATTTACTTCCTCATTAAATCACCAAATTCTTTCAATATATTTTTTTAACCCGTCACTGGTCGCGCCAACTTTCTGGTAATGTTTACGCGCGCGATGAGAGAAACTCTCACGGCTACGCGCACATCCGATGAGACAATATTTGATCGTACTTACGTCTTAAATTTGGAACTCATTATATTTATATATTGTTTACATTGTGTATAAAAAAATTGCGAACAGATTTCCGCTTTTCCCCAACCTATCGGCCCACCTCCGTTCAGCTCTTCGGCCTTTATCCGACGCGATCGAGCTCACCCGAAGCGCTCTCCTCGCCAACTGCCTTTAGGCGCGCAGTGAGAGAATCTCTCACATTTTGTGACGGAGCTTGATAAAACTTTTAGTTTGAATTAATTACAAATGTTAGGCCGTTCGGACCGGTTTCAGAGGTAATAGGGGTAGTTACTTGGGGTATAGAAGAA
>JAPYZN010001273.1:0-30808 GCA_030522865.1 Psyttalia lounsburyi
TTATTGCGAGTACTACTGATATACGCAAAACTGACAATGATTTTCAAGAATGAGACGGTGGGCGAGTGGATAAGGTACAAGACTATAGATCGAGAGATCCTAGGTTCAAGCACTGGTTTGGGTATATATATATTTTTTTTTCGTATTGTCCAACCTCTGGGTCAGGGACCACAATTTATTTATTTACTGCCAAATTCAACATTGCTTGTGAATTTCCCATTAACAATTTAATAATTAATACAATATCATCCGGCCTAAACGCGGGATGTGCGTAACGCGCCTTATCCGCGCCGAATGTGGTTAACCGTGTTAGCGCCGAACATTACATTCGGCATACCGGATGCGGGCCGAACACGGGCCGAACACTTTGCCGAATGAAATTTCTAGTAGGGTAGCTATACTTAAGACTACTGAAAGTTATTAGTTTTATTGACGATTGAATAGTAGCATGGAATTAAGCTCTGGATTTTATGTTCATTCATTTAAACTAACCTAAACTTATAATATAAATCAGCTTCTCCCGGTGAATACCGATTTTCAGTAATAAATTCCTATAATTTTTTTATTTGATATGCAGTTCAAGGATGATGTATGAATGTGTTGATATTTTGTTAATTGATTGCCAAATAATGTTCTCTCCTTTATGAATGAAATTCATTGCAAGAACTGCTGAAAATGAGGAAGTCATCCTGTTATCATGTATGTTTAAGGAAAACATGTTGTGAAAAAAAAAAGCAATAAGGAAAAAAGACTACGAGGAAATTTGAGGGGCTGGGAAGGAATATCGGGAAAGAAAAACTGTGGAACTATTTATTCGGTATTCTTCTTAATTAAAATAATGGATTTCATTATGAGGGTCATACAATATTTTCTGATCGTTGTGCTTTTAAACGGCAATTTTGAATCGGTAAAGTTATATGCATTTAAAAAGAATTTAAAAAAATTAAAAACAATTGAATGTTTCTAAAGCTTAAAAAAATTTAAACTATTATTAATCAGTACGTAATACATACATCAACCTAAATGATCTGACAAGACACACAAGGACTAGAAAATTAATTCAATGAAATGGAATGATTTTACAAATGGATAATGATAAATATTTCTCACCCGCAATCTATTTACTCTCGGATTCCCATCGATAATAAATGTATACATTGAGCATATTTATTTACTCATCCTATCAACGAGAAAATGCAGCATGGTTTTATCGACTCTTCACACTGTCGATAGGAAATATGATTGCAGTATTATGTACCTCCCCGGAAGGTTATTCTACAAATAACTACACTTCCAGAATTTCTCGATATTTCTCACTATTGTCGGTCCTCCAAGCGTATCGAATAAAGAATCTCTCTCGGAGCGTGGAATTCCCATCATTTTGCATCTCGTTGAATGCAATTTTCGGGTTGGACGGGAATAGTAGAAGAGCCTGGCAAGTGCGCCCATATACGACCGTTAGAGCGTCTAACGCGCCTGTCCGCTCGGGTTGTTTATGTATTTTGGCAGTGGACCTCTGTAACGTATACATTTGTTGTTACCCTGCGGGAGGTTCGCGGGTAGTCCATGAACCTCGTGGTCTTCAAATGCTGCCCAACCCGTGCCCGCGTATCAGGGACAATGAATATTTATATCTTAATACGCGGGAGCTAATTGAATAATTTGTAAAACGCGACGGGAGTCACAACCTTTCTCCTCTCTCTCTCTCTTTCTCTCTCTCTCTTGTTCCCACTCAGAGAATTCACTCAGCCAAAAACAGTCTTGGAGTTTTTGCATTCCGTTCCATCTCCGGGCGCACTATACCGCGTGTCTCTACGCTCTGTCCGCCCGCGTCCTAAAATTATATCCTTGCAGGCCAAAGTGCAGTGGTATAGATAGCTCGCACACAATGTCCCGAGGGGACTTCCGAATGAGACAGCTATGACATGAATCATTCGAGAATAATTTTCTTTTGGTTTCGCTTTATTGTGCAGTTTCTTCTAGAGAATCGCGTGGATTTTTTTGATTACGTAACCTAGAGTTATGTAAGTGAATACATTGAGTAAAGTGATGAGATGAACAACGGTCTTGAATCGACTATTTATCCGTCATGAATAACGCCGTCAGATAAATTGACAGAGATCTTCAGTGGCCGACAGTCATAACAGAGCAAATCAACCCTCATTCAAAGTCTCTTCGAAATTTTAGTAGATTCTTTGAAGATGACTGCAAATCTATATGAATTAACTTTATTCAAATCCAGTATTTTACGTACTTAATAGTTATCAGTTAGTACGGAATGATAAGCCGAATTCTGAAGAGCGGAGAATTTGTTTTTATTGCAATAACCACGACAATCGACAGTGGAACGTTTTTGCGTTTTCATCACACCAATTTTCTCGTGGAATGCTCAATTTAGAATTCTGATAATTTTTATTTGTGATGATTCACTAGTATCAATTTCATGACGCAGAGACATTGTGGTGTGAATTGCGCGGAGCATTCAATCACCTATGTATAGAAATTTCCATCCAATGCCGCAGCATTTCTCCCAATTTTGGCTAGTGTTTACAGTTATTCCTTTCCAATCACAAAATCGAAATGGAGAAAAAAATTAAATCAAAAGAGGAAAATTTCATGGACTGATCAGGAGTTATTTTGAGGATAGTAACCCAAAAGGCGACTCAGGAAGGAAAAAAAACACATAATTTTAAATTTCACTAAACAATCTGTGAAATTTCACAACTTTAAGCCACATAGAGATAAGAATTCCTCAATTTGTCTAAATTTGCAGCGAAACGTTCCGTGAAATTCAGTGAGTAAATTGTCAATGAGTATTCAGCGCCTAATTACACTGTATTCTCAAACAATTAAAAAATCCGGAATACATACACCAACAGTTGTCTATTATTCATTTATGTTCACGGCATAATATTCAACTGAAATTCATAGTTTTTATTCTTTCTTAAAAATTCCAACGTAACTTTATAACATGTAGAGTGGAATGGGATATCAGTCCAATACCCGAATGGATATACCTCATGTTACTCCGCACTACGCCTAATGTGTTTAATTTGTCAGAAGCTGATGGAGAAGAATCATCCATGGAATGCTCCCTGTCCGAGAATTATTGAGACGCGCAATCAATAATTTGCAAATATCTAATTTCCAAGTACTATAACTGATCCATTCATCAAAGTTTCTCTCCCAAATCAATTTGAAAATTGGTCGGATATTAGGAAGCGTCAGGCAGGATATACGAATCGGATAGCGATTTGTTCCCAAAAGCAATATAAACCCCAGTGGGCGGTATTGCAGAGGTCGGAAATCGGGAAGGTGAGCGTGGCCTTTTCCCCCGAAAATTTGCATGAGGTATTAAAGCACGGTGGCTGGGTTTTCAGCGGGTTGAAGTCGATGTTTGCCGACAGTGCGACAGTCACGCGATCAAAGGATCTCTGCTCTCGTTTCATCACCTTCCCATTTCCCCTTTCTACGTAATTGTCTCTCTTCCTCCCATCTATTTCTGGTCCTCTGGTCCATGGGTTTGGTGAGAGCTGCTACCTTTTAGTCCTATGAAAGTTACTTTGGCTTCTCTTTGTGTGTCCCGTGAATCGTCTTATTCCCCGTAGGACAGCGATTCCCTCGTTTGCCTCCCCCCCCCCTCCCCCCTCTCCGTTCACCTATCCCTTCACGAGTCCCCAGAAGTGATTCAACCACGAAAACACTACCAAGGAATGTAAATTTCGTGGCAAAACTTCTCTCGTTCCGTTTTAAACACAAGAAATCGTAAACCAGAATCACCCGTATCTTAATTACCAAGTGAGGTTAATTATTTCAAGGAGACACGAATAAATTTAAGTCAGAACATTTTCATTCCGCGTTAATTCTGGCTCAGAGTAAGTGAATATTCTAGGTATCAACAGTACATTCCAGTGGCCATAAACTTCTTTATCTCATTCACATTTGGATTTACGGCGATGGCACGTGCTATCGATGAGAATTGCTACTAGTTTTCATTGGAGCGTAAGAGATCTACCACTTGAAGTGTCGATATAAAAACTGGGGTTATGTCGTTAATCACTTAAGATCAACGAAATGACTTCTAAAGTGCTGACCTCAATTAAATAATCGGATAATCGTTCACGCCCTAGTAAAGAATTTTTTTCACAATGTCCAGATAAAGAATTTTATAGGCTTGGTGACGTGAGTATTCATCATATTTTAAACGACGAGTATAATGCTGTGGAAGTCTTAGCTTACTGAAGCTATGTGACTCGGGTCGGACTCAACCTTGATTTAATTTTCAGACGAGGCCTGATTTGAGGGTAGTTCATAGTTTCATACGGGCACTCATCGGCATGTAAATATTGTTATTCTTATTTCATTAGGCAAGAACTTAGATAAACAAAGAAACAATGTAGAAATTTTGGAACGCAAAAACGTCGCGACGTAAATTTCACGACATTTAATGTTGTAGTTGTAGGTATTTTAGGTCAACATTTGAAACGGAACAACCAATACAATATATTCTCAGTATGTCTTATGTATATATTTCAACGTCTACAGAATGGCTGTGAGGATGGGTGTCTACACGTTCGAAGATCGTAGGTCGAATTCAAGTCAGTTATTTTTTTATAATCTCCCGAATAAAGGGGATTATTGCTGCTATGACCCGTTATATTAGTTCAAAAATATTTTCAAAAACAAATAATAAAAAGTTGTTTCAAGTTGCTCAAGTCTAGAGACCCAGTCTTGAGTAAGTATTTCGGCGTTTTAGTTCAGGGCTTGATGAGTTTGGTTCCCATTGTCAATTCGTGCCTAGGCAGACATTTAAATGGCAACGATAAAGATAAAAAACTAATGTAGGTATTGGAGAATGATCTCCGACGTGCCATCTTACCCGAAAAAGTTTTTTTTTTATTTGAAGGGGACAAAGTAGTGGAGAAAGGAAATGACAAAGAGAGATGACCAGCCTTCTATCAACTGATGAATGGGACCTAGGACCCATCTTAGTTATGCGATGCGCGGTCCCATCGGCATGCATCACTGCCAACTCACCACAAAAACGGTTTTACATGGTTAAACGAAAATGTTGGGGCATATGATTACGCCCGTTAACATTCCTCGAACAAATGTTGAACGTTTTGACTCTTCGGTTAACATTCAACAGAGAACGAGAGCAGATTTTGAACCTCCATTTATATTCTTAATTTATGACAATCAATGAAAACTCTCTTGTTGAAAAGAACCTTCAATATGTCCCTCATTCTTTTTCTCTATTCCTATTTTCATTTTCTTGGAGAACCCGTACAACCCTGGTACAGCACGAAATAGTATATTATATCACAGAACTGACATAGATATATGAAACCTCCGGATGCCAGCTCTAGCCGGCTCCAACCCTTCGTAAAATCTTAATTTCTAAGATCGTCTCTCGTCTCGTTTCTCATTTTCTATCAACCGACTCTTCTCTTATCACGCGGTTTCTATTATTCTCTCAAGTAACTACTTGTCTCCTCTACTTGTCGTGACTCTTGTCCGGTTTGGCTGGCTTTGTCTAGCCTTTTGGAGCATTACTCCGCGAGTTTTAGAAAAAAGAACAATTTTATACCATGAACAAGACAAACAACTTTCAATCCAGTTAAATTGATTTGTCTGATTTTGCAGCAACTATCAGGTGACAACCACTAAATTTTTTTCCGTCAGAATTAAATACCATGTCTAGAAATGAAAATAATTAATAGAATCGAGAAGCACGTTGTCAATTCAAAGCTGCAAAGCAGCGATCTTAATATGTTACGCAACCGGCTCTCCCTTACTCCCTTACTTACCGGCCCTCCCACTTACGTCACATTTATTCAAAATTTTGTGCATAAATCGGAAAGTTTCTCAGGTATCATGAATTCCTCTGATTTCGAATGAAATTCAATTCCTGCACTCAACACTCAAATATTTAACAACTTTGTAGAAAAGCTTAAAATTGCCTTGGAAACATACTGTCCGCAATGTAATCCTTTTTGCGACCATTGTGTTACAATCAAGAAACATTCAGAAAACTTGCGAACTTGTGGTCAGTTAAATTACCAGTGTCGATGAAAAAAATTATAACAATCCATCTAATCCGATTTCACCATCGTATTTCACAATTCCACCAGTGATTTAGGCAAATATACTACTTTCCAATGCAATGCGCTTATTCTAATTTGATTGCATATCCGACGGCGAAGAGTCCGCAGATTAAGAATTTTTATCTGAATATTTCTCGTGGAAAAACTGAGGAAATTTATGTCCAACAATTATAATTAAAAGAACCGAGTTCAATTTTTATAATATACCTTTAATAAAAATCGTGTAGATATCCTGTAGAAATTGTATAGAATTCTTATATAATTTTCCATCAAATTGGCAAGGTTTTCTATTAAAATTTGCCATGTATGAATCACAAACCGTGAAACGATGATTATAAAATTATAATTAATGAAATATGTTCTCAATTTGACTTATTTTTTTGTAATGCAAAGAACATATATATTAGAATTTTGCTATCGATTATTATTCATGAATATATAATGTTCCGATTCTCAAAATTAAATTGGAATAAAAAACTCATTAATATAATGCCATCGTCGCAATGAGTGACTCACCTTTACCAGCTCCATGAAAAATCAACACCTGCACATTGACGAGCCTACGTTCCGTAGATAGATAACACTAAATATAGTTGTTGCAGCGAATTACAGAGTTTTTATTCTACCTTTGACGCTCAGATCCATTAATATTGATACAATGATAATTTAATGTAACATAGAATTCTACTTAGACACATTCACAAGTATGACCATTGCATTGCCCCTCAAGGTCCGCCAAATAATCACAATAGTCGTCACAAAATTCGGGGCAATTGGGAATTGAAAAAACTGGTTCGGTAATATTAACTGAAATCATGGAATAAATAAATTAAGTAGGCGAATTAGGCGATTTCTCTTGCGTACTCACGTTTTTTCAATGCATCCTCTAATTTTCCAGCATTTACTGATGGAGTAAGGCTGATTACAAGTAAAAATAACACTGGATTTATAAATTTCATAATTAATTACGAGAAAATTGTCACACGATGCACTGAATAAATCTAAAACATAAACAATGAAATAGTTAAACTAGAAGAATAACTAATCCTTCCCAGAAATGCAAGCACCGTCACTGATAAAATTTGTATATTACATACTAAAACAGAATTCACATAAAAAAAATGGCAAAACTTAATAAATGCACTGGAAATATAACATAAATATTCTATACTTATTTTATATTTCATACTCATATGTTAGAATATTCTATGGAAATAATTAATAAAATTCTTTTGCTTCTGTCAAACTTATTCTATTGAAATATTATCCACAGATGTGCTCAGCTAACATCTTTACCATCTTTTTATAATGGTTTTTCGTTTACTTAAGTTAATTATCTAAAAAAAATAAAGATAAATAGAAAGAAAAGAATTTCCAAAAATTGAGCTGAGGAAATTGCACACCAAATGTCTCATTAGAATCAGGGGCCTCAAAACCGAGAATTCTATTGAGTTTTTCCACGGAATATTTTATATAGAATCGTACAATAGAAAATTTAACAAAATTATGTAGTGAACTCGCTAAGATGGAGTACCGAACAAAATGAATAACAATTAACCAATGGTAGTACTAATCTCTACAATAAATCACTACTTCCGTCTCGCTGATGCGAGAACAAGAACATTGAATTTTCTACGGATAAGAGACTAAAAATTAATTGATTACATAAATACATGTAGTTTTGACTTTCTACCTTGAGCTGGAAATTGCTATAAGTGGCCAGGGAACGCGGTTCTGGGCTTATCACCCCACAAACAAACTTGACCGCAACTGAATGCGATAGTTGAAAACAAACAATAGTATCGGCAGTAAAGCTTATAACGAGGTAATGATTATTGTGGACAGTCTCGAAATACTTTTTTTTTAAAAACATTTCCCATAAGTGACTGATGGAAATAACAGGCAGAGCTGTATTAATATTGATTGAATGGGTCGAATAGCTAATCAAGAAGGATTGACGTGAATTGATTAGTGAAGTGATTACTCGATTGTAATATTCTTGTTTTTTCTTTCAACTTTTGTGATTTGTTATATCATATCGAGATTCGAATTCCATAAATCTCATTATTTAAAGACGCCTATCTTTGAGAATGAGTTATTTCGTATCATCTAACAAATTATTTGATTGGACAACCTCCACTTGATTTTGCGCGCACGGATTTTCTGACCATCTTGATGGCAAATTCAATACAATTGGTTATCTATATCTCCCCTTATAAATTACTGAACCTCATCATAATCTTTTTCTTTTTTTTAATCTTTCCACAATATTATATGAGCACCATGCGGCCAGTGCACATTTTTCAGAGTGAGTACACTGATAGAAGTTTTGAGAACTTTTTAAATTCAATAGGTTCTCATATTCATTTACTAATCCAGAAATTAATACTACTTTACAAATAACAAAATATATTGATACGTAATGTCAATTTTTATCAAGAACTTGAAAGAATTTCACTTTGTAAAAATAATTTTCCAATAGTTATTTATATTATTTGACTATCGATATAATACGATTCAAAAAATGTCCACATATATCACAACAATACATCAATTTATTTCACTTTTCCCACACTGCTTCTTTGTGTTCACAATATATTTGTAACGAAGCAGAATTCCCCATGTTACATAAAAGTTTTCGTCTTTCGGAGAACTCCGTAAAATGAGGGTTGTATACTTTGCTCGCCTCATCCGCCTGATATCTCTCCCCACTGATAACGAATGTGATTAATCCGTTCCGTGCAATACCAATTACCTAATAAAGAATGCATATATTTTATCTGCTTCAAGGACACAATCGAATTAACTAAAAAACACAAAGTTGGGTAAAGAGGGCGATTCTATCGGTGTGACATCGACATTACCACTGCAATCTTTCCAATCTCAGAACCTACCAACAATCCACGTGCTTCTGTATCTCGTGCATATTCCCGTGCCGTTCCCATCGGCACCCTTTTCTGGTACCCCCGAACAAAGTACAATAAAAAAAAAACTCCAACTGCTGTTTGGTATCTGAAACTACACAGGCATAGGTTACATCTCAGACTGCCTCGTGCCAGCTTTACATTGTCTTACGCTTGTTCACCTTTTCTGCCCACGTTTACGACGGTTTAAAGCCCCCCACCCATCTATGCGATATACATACAATACAATACAATGCCCCAGATCAAGCGACCGATGAGTCGGTATGGGCTGCTCTTGCTTTGGTACATGAAACTTTACATTATTTCGGGGGCCTAAAGAGATTCACCAGCTGATGCTATCGAATTTATCGCTATCTCGAGGAATGTGAAATTTAAAAAAAAATCTATTTTCAGAGATCATTCGTTTTCACTCTTTCTGATTAAACATTGGCCCTCTTCAATACATCTGGAGTAAGAATATCGGATGAGCAAATACCGCGAATGGATGAAGGGAAATTTTGTTTAACGTTGAAATAATTTTCCGCTCAAATATTCTCGCAGAAAATTTTCGAATAAATTATCCTCAATGGCGGACAATTTTGTTCAGAGGTAAAGTAATTTTCCTCTCAAGTATCCCTGCAGAAAATTTTCTGATAAATTATCCTGAATTGATATCATTATTTATATGTGAGGATGGTATTACGCTTGACCTTTATTTTCAAGTGTCCCTCAAGATGGAATAATCTGAGTCGTTGTGATCTTAGAGGCGAATGGTCTCTCAAGGAGTCTGTGGATAATACGAGTAAGATAAGTGCTGAATGTCGACTCGAGTCCACTTGTATCCACACTGGGCAGATAGCTGAGAGACCGAGAGGTGTGATGGCCTATTCTCAAGGACCTGAGAGAGACAGCTCTCAGAGAGTTCTCAAAGGGAACGAGAGGAGAAAAGGGGCACGGGTGTGCCGAGGATATCTATCCTTTTTTCTTATTTTTTTTTGCAGGGACATTAGGGGGGGCGCTCGTGGATGACATCCAATGAGGATAAAGTAAAGGAAAAACAAGTAAAATAATGATAAAAGGCGGAGCCGGCGGTGTGACTCGATTGGTCGAGATATCGCGGGCGTTTGAGTCAGCGGCTGGGAGCAGAAGAGGGGGCACACTCCACTCTCAGCGATCCTCCTCCTCCTCTCGCCGCGCCTTTTCTCCAGTGCTCCACTCACTTCCCTCTTGCATTGGTTTCATCTCGGCAACACTCTCTTACCTCTCCGTATTCACCTTCTTCGAATGGACCACAATTGTGTGTTGAATGGGCGGGGTGGGGGGAGGGAGGACGGAAGATATACTGGAGGATTCTCATTCATTTTTGTCTTGCTGTCCATCTCAAAGTAACACCCAGTTTATATTCTATGACCTGTGGGTACTAACGCTATACGTGATAGAACTTTAAATATCGGATTTATGCAGAAGAGCTTTCATCATCTAAAATAACAAATTCCCGATCATTTGATCGTACATTTGAAGAACTCCAAGCATATAGAAAATTAATGGTTGAAAATATTTTTAATAATCTTTATGTGGCATATGTCAGGACAACTAAATAAGACATCCAAAATACACAATTGTTTACTAAACTTCTAAAGTACTATATATAGGAACCAAGGTCAAATGATTTCAGAACTTTAGTAAACGATTGTACATCCAATTTGCCTACGTGTATCTACAGTAACCGATTATCCTTCGGGCGAATGGGTGGAATTGCGGGACAAAGTATAATATTGACTTGTGACGCACCATCTGTGCCCTCCACCCTTCCCTCAAATTGCTATTGGTAAAATTAATAAGCCTAGTATACGCGGTCTGTTCAAATTGGAAGTGGCTAATTCTTGTGGGTTACTTGTCTGCACCACAAAAACACCCTCGGCTTCACTCTCCTCCCTCTTCCAAACATTTCCTAAAATGAATCCCCCATTCTTCTCGTAATGGCATCGTATTGAGTATTGACAGTCTGATGAGGTTGCGACAAATCGCCTGGAAATTTATTGAATGTAAGAGATTATTCCGTTGTTGAGGGAATAGCAATGGAAATTGTCAACACAAATTAATTATTCTTTTTATTTGCAAAACATGAGGGGGCCATTAATCGATAAATCTATATTAATAGAATCATGTATGCAAAAGACAGATTGAAAATTGAAAGAATATTACAATTTACAGGAATTCTCATTATCACATGAAATTTTTATTGAATTACGTCAAAAAATTTCAAAGTAATCCTCCATCATTACAACTTGTTGAAATTAAATGTGACATTATTCTAAAAAAAAAAAAATTTCAAATATTATATTTTATATATTATATAAAGTGATAACGGCAGTAAAATTACAGGAAATTTCCTCAGGCAATGTTTTCCTTTATAGTTTTAAGTTTGATTTTTCATTTTCGTTATTCGTGTTTCTTTGTCATTCAAATAGTTAATTAAGAAAAATTTGAATTTCGTTGAATTTTCTATAAAATTCAAAATTTGATAACTCGGGAAATCACTAAAAAATAAGAAGTTAAAAAAGCTTGAAAAATTTAATAACTCATTCAAATTTGGTATGATCTCTAAGGAAAATTGGCCTATATTGATAGTCGATTATGACCTAATTCCAATGAGGTATTGACTGTCTCTTCCTGTCACATAATTCGATTTACCTCATTCTTTAAAATAAGCCTTACGGCGACGATTTTTTCTTTATACAAAATGGAGTTTTTCTCTCAGTATGAAAGTAAAGCTTTTCTGAACAATAATTTAATTATTATGAAAAATTCCCACAATTTCTTGAATGAAACTTCCTGTAAATATTCCCGAAGTGTTGATTGATTCACACTCTTTTTCAATGGGGCATGCTAATCCCCGACTGTCCATGACTCTAATCCGCAAAATTCACATAGCCGTCGAGGAGGCAATGAGCGGAAGATCCCCTCCCCACCTTCTCTATTCTCTTCATCAAGATCTCCTACCTCTTGATGGTAGTTGAAAATGATGATGGTAGTCCAGGGCTCTGGAAAATTAACGCCACCGCGAATCAAGACGACAATGTGATTCATCAGTTAAATCCGCGTGCATAATCCTTTAGAACGGCCTATGCGCGCCCCATACGCCCCCTTCCACAGTGTCGCACACAACCGCAATGCCATCAGCAAGAACACTGTCGTTTGATACGCCTCCGTTGGGCTGGCAGTCGTATACGAATGTGTGCGAAATCCATCGAGTACAGCGATATGACATACACGTACATAACCCAGGGAAGGCCTGCGAATTATAATCACAGTTGTGGCCAGCCATGGGTGGATTTTAGGTGTTGAAGGGACTAGGAATAGCATGCCCGTGAGTTGAAAGGGGAAAGGAGGAGGGGGACCGAAACGGGAGAGAGACAGAGAGGATTTCCAGGGGGATATTTACCCGAGTGTACCAAGCGATGGGGCCTTCGTCCCCGCGAATCTGTAGGGTAGATGGAAATCTGCGGCATTTGGAGGCACTGGCCAAGAAAATTGGCTGACAACATTCACACTGGGAGCTTGAATTGCCTGGACGGGCTCGAGAATGGAAGGAGAGAGGGGGATGGTCCTACAGTGGAATTGTCAACGTGGGACAATGATGTGTGCAAAAGAGGATGGATGTGAATAAAAGCTACAGATAGATATTGTCCAGGTTAACGTCGCAAAAATTGAAGAGCTAGAACCATTAACCTGTCACTCTATCAAAACCACGAAGATTCATCTGCATTTGACGGCCACAGTTTCAACAGAAACGGAACAAATCAGCGATTATTCCGATTCATGTGTTAGCGATTAATCAATAATTGGCTCGTCACGATAGAGTTTGTATTTTCTGTTATAAATCAAAATATCAGCAATCAGAGTTATTATTACTAAAGGGGTCTTGTTTAAACCTCCAGACTGCTGGTCAAATAAATCCCTAACCATTGGATTTGTGCCATTGTCGAGTGGGATGCGTGAACTACCCGTGAAATTAACTATGGCCCGATCGTTGATTGCTTTCCTAACGCATTTGCCTTTAAAGTGCTATTACCGCTTAGCTGCACTTAGCCAATACAATTAATTATGTAGTGACAGGCCAAGGCTTTGCGCTACTTTAGTACACGTGCGACGTATCACTGGCGTCCGGCGACAGGCGTCGTCTTTCGTAACGATAATTCTGAAAGGATTGAAGAATTTTCAAGGGACGATTTGTAAGAGCGGAATAGAAGTCAATCATTATCCATTGCGTACAACGTTAATTTACATAACAATGCATAAAGAGAGAGAAGAGCTGATAGACTGATAAAAATCTTGTTCAGGGACATCCGGAATTCATAATTATTCTCTCTCATATTAGACGAAAGTACTATCAGTTATTAAGAGGTTGCACGAGGTAATTAAATGAGAAAGTGAAGTATTATATTTCTATGGAACACAAGACCAAACCGACCTTAAACGATTATCGGTCAGTGTTAATGATTCTGGAATCTACAGCCAACAACGCTGCAAAATGAATTTTAATGAGTAATTTGGAGAATAATTTAAATTTAAAATGAACAACTGTGATAGAAAATAGAGATAAGAGATAACGAAGTAAACGTTTATGCCATTTAAAATCGGATGTTAATGTTTTAGTGATTTCGCTAAATTAATTGAAGATAAACCATAATTTATTATGTACTGGGCTTTTTCCAACGCGTTAACATTTGAACTCAAATAATCAGTATCATTGTCCATGGTCAATGAATGAAAATGGATAGCATATGTCCATACCTATAAATTAATGTAATTAAACGTCAACATCTGTGTGAAGTTGAGAAGAACATTCATGAAATCCTAAAACATTGGATCTCATCGAAATCATCGGTAAATGGCTCAACCACGTAATCAGCTTTCCCGGAACTGAGTAAATAAACGTTGTGGGGATAAACGGAGCATTTAACACCACACTAAGATGGTATTCCCACATGTTTCTCCCATTCTCTTACGGTCAGAATCAACATGGGGACCCCCCTCTTAAGCGGGAAAAGCCCATTGCCATTTTCAAAATGACGAGGAGAGTTGGTATCTTGGGCAGTTTCGTCGAGTGCGTTCACGAGATTTGTCTACTTCAGTGGACATTTAGCATTAGGGGAGTTGCCACTGGACATATGGGAACACCATGTGGCCACTGTGAAAACCACTGTGGTCCCCGGAAAGCCTTGACAGTACCAGCCCTCTTTGAAAACTATCACCCACATAGCTCTCTCGCCTTACGGGGCATAAACGAAGGGCGGGAACCGAGTGTGTGGGATTCACCAGTCTGAGGTTAAATGACTACCGCAATTTGTAGCAATTTGTTAAGTAGCCCAGCCAGAACATTACCTATATTGGGTTTTCACTCCTCTCGAGAAATATATAGGGATGGTGAACGATAGATTTATGGGCTTAGTCAAGCTAGCGGAATATGGACCATTGCACACGATATGCAGGCGTATCTTGGGTCAAATAAAGATAATATTGTATCGGAGGATAGCATATTGATAAAAATAAAGATATGGATTAATTTTTTCTCTCATTCAATAAGGACATTGTTGATTAATATGATTTATATTGATATAATTTTCTCGAAAAATTTTTTTTGTTTTTTTTTCTGATAAAATGAAGGCATAGTATAGTTTTATATCAATTGGGTGAGATTTATTTTTACTTCCATATTTTGCATATCAAAGATAAATTCACGATATCGTAGTTCGTATATACCACTTTTTGGAAGTATCAGACATTTTTGGTAGGGAATGCTGACAATTCTTTTCCAATTACCGCTTTAGGTAAAGAAATAGTCCGAGAAAATATAAAAAATATCCTAATATTCTTATTCTTTAGTAATATTTGTTTGTTAATTCATACAAGAAATCGTGATTAGAATTATAAATGTCATTCGATTGATTGTACGGAAGATCATATCGAAAATCCAAAAAAAATATTGAAAAATATTTGAAAATTGTAGAACCAGTCGCAGTTTGACTAGTGAAAAAGCGAAAAAAATTGAATGGATAATATCATCGCAGAAGTCAATCAACGAAAGGAATTTATATAGCGTTCTACATTCTCATGACGTCACAGGATATTATTGGCTAGGATTTGGATTAGGATTGGATTGGATTTGGATTTGGTCGGATAGGATCCAGAATAATTCTCACTATAAAATTTATGACAAGTTTTTACTGAAAAAAATGCATAGTCCAGACCGCGATTCGAATCTCAGACCTTCCGATTATGCATCAGGTGCTCATTCCAATTCAGCTATCCGGCCCCTAGCGACTTCTCCCGCCCATTAATAGTAAAACTAAATTCCACCCCCAATACCAAAATGGAAGAAATGCAGCGGGCATAGAAAATCCGCACAATGATGTGAATGATAGAAAATTTTTGTAAAACAGCAGAATAATTGCAGCGCACATTATCTGTAAAAAAAATCATAGGAAATAGTATAATTTTCAATTCTGGTGCAATGATATTTCAACTACAAAGGTCGGAAAATGGTTCAGACGAATAAACACTGGATGTTCATAAAAGGAAACATAATTGGTGAACGCACTATTCTGCATAAGTACAAAAATTTTGTTTAGAGATGGTCTACTTTTCCTCAAGACAAAGATAATTATATATAACGAGAAACTCAATTCTCAAATTAAGTTTTTCCGTTGAATGTTTTTTCAGCTCAACAATTGTTCAGTATCCAATTCGAAATATTTTAATGCAAAAAACACTTGACTTCGGTCCAGATGTCGTTCTCGTCTTATGAGCTAATGCTAAAAAAAATTTTTAAAATCGAAAATGCTAAAATCCAAAATCTGTTGACCACAATGTTTTTTCCATCATGTAATTTTTTTGTTTATTGTCATTTTTTGAGTCATGACTTCCGGTTTCTTCAAGTTCAGGTAGACATAAAAATATTCAGTTTCATTTTACATTAACTTTTAGTACTTCACGAGGGCAGAAGGGCACATAAATTTTAGTTTTAATCCTATAAAAACCCGCAACGCATATAACAAGCTCTTTTATCTCCAAATACTTGATGCAAAAGTTAAGTTTATCTGAATGAAAACTGAGAAATTCGCATTAAATCAGAACACTTATCAACATGAATAAAACATAGAAAATTTTTATGACTGTTTCCCAAAATTCCGCATTTGAAACTACCGGAAACAGTGACAATCAGAAAGAGACTTTATTCACATAGTTTTCCCTGCGATCGTATCTATATAATTTAAGAATCAAGTTCTTCGTCGGGGGTGACTCGCGGGTCTTTCTACGAATACTTTTAGTAGGTGAGTTCAGATTTCCCTTGCTATATCGTATCGCGCATCGTTTTCCATCCTCTGGATAATGCGCGTGTGTCCTGTGTCGTCTGTTATAAGTTCCCACTGATTCGGTTCTTCTTCTCTTTCACAATTCCAGAACTAGAGAATTCTCATCCATATGTAACAGTCGGCTGGTATTAATGACGAGGGTTAGCGGAAGGTGGAGTCGTCTCCCTAACGAGAGAGAAAGAGAATGAAAAAGAAAAACAAGTGAACTGATTCTTTGGTGAAGCGGTTGTATCAGGGCTGTGTTAACAGTTTTTAGTTCAGTTTGGTAAATATGGCGGAATTATTTCATCATTTATTTTTATATAGCATAATTAAATAACAGAAGTGCAAAAGTAGGAAATGGGGAAAAATTGTGATAAAACTACAAGTAATTATGGATTAAGGAATGTTTTTCATTAATTGGAGAACATAAAACCCTCATCTTTAAACGAAAATATCATAATTAGTTTTTCCTATACCCTTTGAAATAAAAATAATAGTCATCAAATAATCTATAATATCCCAGGTAGGAAAGTACGACCGGTCCAGGCTTGGTAGCCAGGCCTGGACCAATGGTGGGTAATGACTGGAATGAAACGTGGGGCCAAGCGTGGTAGTTAAGGCTGGTCCAAGGGCCGCTATCAAGGCTTGTCCAAGTCTCGACAAATTAACCAAAATAATTATTAAGTAATCCAATGTGTACATCCCGGTGTGAGAAATATGGAATCTCTGTGTAGCGTAAGGCACTAAAGTCGCAGTCTTCCAAACAGGCTCTCTCCGCGTTAAAATAGGGGAAAAGTGGCAGTTACCGACAGGGGCCAATAAAAACTGCCGTATTTTTAATATCAAAAGTTTCAAAAATATTAATTTTCATTGACATACTAGTTTTTTCAACTTGCTAAAGCCACCTCAGTTAAATAACATCGCTGTCCTACCTAAATAACCTATAAACAGAAATTAAAAGTTTGGTATCCAGTGGATATGAACCTACAACCTACGGAGTCGCAACCTAACGCCTAACCACGGAGCTATCGCACGCAATTGTTGACGGTACTAACTGATGTGGTCCATATGGCAACTCCGTTTTTTTTACAAATTATTTATTTATTATTATCATTATTTATTTATTATTTATTTGTATTTATTTATTTATTTTTTATTCATTTTTATTTTTTATTTATGATTTATTTGACAATGATAAATCAAGTTTATATGCATTAAAAAAATAGATATTTTGATTATTCTGATAATAATTATTCTTACTGCAAGAAAAAAAAATTTTCTTTAAAAAATATTTGGCCTAAAACATTGATTCTTCAAAAGGAATGTTTAAGGAATGTTATGCAGATCGCTAGGGTATAAAAATGTTAGGGCCATTCTAAAGTACTAAAAAAAATTATTAGAAAAAATTAACCGATTTCAAAACACCGGAATGGTCATCAAAGCCATAATAACATAATAACATAATAGTTGAGGAATACCTATATTGCCAGGTCATGAATCCCAATGGTTTAGTGATAATTTCGAAAATAGTTAAAAGTGCGGCGCCGCGCCCCAATGGTTTAGTGATAATTTCGAAAATAGTTAAAAGTGCGGCGCCGCGCTCTACGCGCGACCAGCTAAGGGTTAAGTTGTCTGTTTGGCTCACGCTCAGTTGGAGTACATTGGTTTCGACTAGTGGTGCTGCATAAAAATACTTAGAAAGATCGAGGGCAAGGTGAGGGTCGATGCCCTACCAAAAATGTAAATTCAAACATAAAGAAAGTAAATACGCAGTAGACTAGCACTAAATAGGCAAATCGAAGGAGTCTATTACAAAAAGAAAAAAAAACGATCTATCAAACCCGGGAATTTATATCGAAAATATCTGTCACGCTTATTCCTTATATTGGTTCATTGGCATCTAAGGCACCTAATTTGAAATTTTCACTTTTGATGGTCACAATTACAGACCGCGTTCGGACCCGTGTATCAAAAGGGATAAATTATTTCAGATCCTACTGGGCGAATCGGACACGTCTCCGGTATCAGAGGAGTAATCGCCGCAGACAACTCGTTGTGTAGATTAATGTGCACCCGCTCTCCCAAATAAGCCAGTGTATCGTATAAAAATCATGGAAATAGGAATACGATAGCGTTGTAGAGGTACAGGACATCAACCATGTCATATGGGGATGTCCACAATATTCAAGTGAGAATCAAGATATAATGAATGATTGATTGGGCGTAGATGTCGTAGACTTTCAATCCTAGTTCGGGCCCTGGTTGTTTAAGACCTCGAGCATCTCCAAATTATACATCACTTCCTGAACACATAATAGCAAGAGAATTTGAAATAAGCAATGTCAATTGGAGACACGCATCCAGTTGAAACCACTCCTAACACTGATACACGTAGATTTTTATCTCAGATAAATCCAAACCTGAAATTTAAACCAAAACTAGGTGGATCTATACAGCAATCTTAATATTTTGTAAATCACCAGCTGTAAGTTGGCATACCTCACCCTAATATAAATGACAAAATTCTGTTATTTTTTGTTGGTTAATTAGTTATTTTTTCTCAGAGTCTAATCAGGTTCTAGTTGCATGAAGACGTTTCAATTGTATCTCCGATGGTCAGCAATAACTGTCATTAATAAAATTCGTCATAATTAGTTTTATGCTCCTCAGGAAATCTTTCACTAACAATTTCGGTATTGTAAGAGGTATTTTGGTCTTTTATCATCTTCAAGATGTGGGCAGTCCACCAGTGGAAATTGTAGGTTTTCAATTTTTGATGAATAATATCTAGAGGAAAATGGTTAGCTCATAGTTATAAATTGCTCCGATTATTTTTACGCAAGTTTGAGGAACTTATAATGTTGTGTCCTAAAAATTCAGAAGTTGAATGGCTAATTTTTAGTCTAATGCTAGTGGTTGTTCAAGAATCTCTAAAAACTAAATTAATTTCATCAAAACTGCTAATATGATTGCAACAAGATCTTCTTTTTCTCTATGATTATAATTCTCCTATCACCTTATCTCTCACGTGAACATAATGAGAAATAGGAGAAACGGATAGAAATTACTGTTTACCACAATTTTTTCCTCCCAAAAGTCACACATTTTCAATAATACTTCCTAAAAATTACTGGCTTAAATCTCTGGGTTAAATTTTTGGACCTTCAAAATTGTCTTAAGTCCTACGAGTTTTGAAATTTTTCTTATGGAATTTTTCGCAATTTGTTTCGAACTTGATACATTCAATACATTACGTGAGACTGCGATACACTGTTACATCGAGGTAAAAGCAATGTATCGAGCTTTTTTCTTCTTCCGTCGGAAATTCGCTGTTCCCGGAGAAGCTTGCCACGCAAATAACGAGCGATGGATTGAAGGCATTAAGTAATCGGAAAAACAAACATGAATGGGGGACTTCTATCTATCAATCTTTCTACCTTTATACTCAGTAAAGATTGCTACAAGAAACAAAGATCAGCTAATGTTTGGAGTGTGGAGATGAACTTGCCAGACTATTTGCTATTCTTCTCAAAGATGATGAAAATGCACATACTTTATCATTCATCCAAATCTTAGTTTACATCGTGTTTTCGTTGTATCTGTGGCAATTTGCTCATTCAAAAATAAAAAAAAATCAATCAATAAATTAAATTTTGATCAACAGTTATGGATAGGGCCCAATAATATCTATATTTAACACAAGAAATTAAATTCCATCGATTCATTGCAGAGAAATCGACAAAAATCGAAGAAAAAATTTCATACATACACACACACATACGTACATACGTTCGGACACGATCCAAAAATTGCATTTTCGGACTCGTTGCATCATATATTGGGTTGATATAATATGAAAAATCAAAAAACTTAAATTTAACTGATGACAAAGCTTCCATTCGGAAGCAAGAATACATAATAATAAGGATTGATACTCACATGCTGAAATCGATTTGTTGAGATCTTCTTCAGCAAATCAATAAAACGTATCACTTCTGTATCGACCGGCCACCACTCCACCAGGTGACGCGAGACCAATTGTCTTTTTACCGTGCGATTACTCACGTACTACTTCTTAAATTTTAATCATAAAGCTGACCAACACTGATGGCATGCCAATTTGTACCCCATCGAGATTTTAAATCAAAACCTCTTACGCGATAGGTAAAATAAATTTACTACGCCAGATCATCGACCCAAATAAGCAGTCTATCATCATCATTCAACCTTCCAGCCACATTGTGTCCATAATCCTGAATCATGAAACAATTGTCTGCTACGTGTGAAACGACAATGTAAAGATTGCTGGGAACTAGCACTTCGCTGTCAATAACGTTCCTAATATTATGTAGATGAAGATATTGAATGAATACATAGGGGGTGATCTGCTGTGGCACTGACTAAAATGAAAAAAAAATTACTGGTTTCCGGTCGTTGATTAATTTTCGTAGAAAGGTCCGTCTGCCCTGCTCGGAGTATCGCTTCTTCCTCAAAGGCCCCTCCTCGGTCCTTCACCCCCGGGGTCTTCCCTTCGACGACCGACGTCCGAAAGTGGAGTAACGACTTCGCGGACGGTTGCGCGGATCGATTCCCTAATGTTTATTTCATGATTTAGACTCAGTGCCCGATTTTCGTTGTTCCTCTAACCGTATTCGTTGCCATTGCGAAGTTTACGTCGAATATGCAATAAGAAGAATTGATGATTGAATGAATTGTCGGAGTATTCAATTGCATAATTGGGTCGAATGATTATTTCTCTACGTGATTTTTTTTTCTGGTACAGTCAAGGATTATCAGAGGACATATGATGGAAAATTATCTTTGAAAAGGCCGAAACAAATCGTAACTAATGACGCCTCCCAGAAAGCTATTCAAATCCTCTGGTCAGTTACACATCGCTGGTTCCTTTTCATCAGTTCCAACGCCACTTAGTTGTCGGTTTCCTTTTTACCTGGACTTTTTCACTTTCATCTAAAATTGTGCCACCGTTCAATGCCACTATACAGAAGATTCGTTTCGGCATTGGTTGAGAAAAGCTAAGTGATAGCTCGCTCTTAATCAACTTGATGACACTTTAGAAAAATTCTGGACCACCTGTTCGACACTCTTTCAAACATTGTCTCCTGAATGTTGACTTGTTTCGTGTATCAATGGTGTATTCAACTGTTGCCGACTTATTCTTGACGCCAGTGAAAGATTTCTTCTCTTATGGAAGAACCTTCAACAATGGCCTAAATAAATTACGGCAATTTTGGTAAGACGTATTTTAGTCACTATTAAACTCTTTCATGCGGATGTTGTTTCATGTTCAACAATGTTAAACATGAAATAAGTCTTTTGGCGTGTTATCTGTTTCATTTGAAACTTTTTTCTTAGTTTCTTTACTTTTAGTTTCCAGAAATAAACCCGGGTGGATATTGTGGTTAGGTCTCAGGTCAGACTTGGCGATTGATCAAGAATTGAGATGATGATTGGGTGAAGTTTTCATCAGGCATATAATGGAGTTTTTAATCAAAACTTGGTTACGCCGAAGAAACTCGTATTCGATCATGCGAATCAGATTCCATCGGATTACCTGTCCATCGGAATCAATCATAATCATCATTAATCATAATGATCATTAATTTAAAACAAAATATAATTGATTTTATGTTACATATGCATGTCCAACATTACGTGAAGATCAATTTGAAAAACGAATAGATAAATGGAATTCGAAAGGATATATACGACGACTAGCTGAAAATTCACTTTCAAACATGTTATGCTTCTTCTACATGAAGTATACTTCAAACTTTGGTACCAACATGAAAAAAGAACATTTCAAGAGCAATGTCGAATCTTCGTCGAGTAATCCTCCGGAGGGATCCACCTCCTCGTCACTATCGGGTATGATGAGTTTGTCCATTTAATTTCACTTTTTTTGTCGAATAAATAAATAAAACGGCAGGATATTACAGGTCACGTCGATAACAACAGGGGACTGGGCGATGTTACGAATTGATGCACAATCGATGTGTGGAATCCCACGATGATATTGCAACGACCATTTACGCATCGAACTACACATCGACTCGTGAATTTGCGCATGCCCATGGGTTATGTCGGGATTGTAGAGATGTATAAAGTTCCACAGCACAGTGTGGAACCCACCACTTTCTATGTGTCGACACCCAACTGAAACTGGCGGGATTTCACGCATGTATGGTATAATAGTATATTTCTCATCATAGGGAGGAAAAGTAGACAAGTCGTGTTCACGTGCAAAATTACGACCCGAGCCAAAGGCGAGGGTTGTAAGCGTATGGGGAATGCTTGTCTGATTCTTCTTCGGAGGGTTGAATATGATTTTTCTCGCCAAATGGATGAAAGTGAGCCTTACCGAGCGAAACCGAGCGAAGCGAGGTTAGAATGCTCATTTTCGGTCCATGTAGACCGAACCATAGTTTATGCCACCTTCGTCCTAAACCGGCCGGTTACGCACTCGGCGCTTCGCATCTCGTGCCCAATTTAGCCGGTTTTAGGGCTCGGGTCGATTCACTAACTTCCAGCTTGATATCTCCGTCTATTAATTCGTTGAAACTCTCTTCCATTCGTCAGAATCAAAACTTTTTTCTATCACCTTGTACACATGGAAAATAGTATAAGCAACTGGTGCTGTGTTGATTAAATACTCCCCTTCGGCTTGGGCACCCTCTCGCACTCGTGCATAATCGTCCACTTGCTGCACTTGTGACTTAACATCCTAATAGATTCCATTTTTGACACAATATGTGCGAAGTCAGGATTTGAGCCCGTGAAATAAAAAATGGAAAAGAAATAAAAAATCCGATTGGATACTCACGGGGTTATATCACTCGCCTTCGACTCGTGCTATAAACCCCCGACAAGCCAAAAAGCACTTACCCGCAATCGTATCGAAATATATTATAATGAATAAGAGTTCCAGTAATTACACTAATGACTACATGGTAACTTGATTATTATTTTTTAATTTGACATCATGTGCTTGATAGCTTGATACTTTTACTACATGTGTATATTTATATAATATATTAACATTCTCTTCTGCCCCGTTCTATTCAATGAATCTACTTTAATGAATAAATTGAACATTGAACGGATCTGATCTCATGATTTTTTCGTCAATTGACCTCGTTTGAATAAAAATCAACTGCATTACATCTAAATCGGTCAATGGAGCACAGGCAGCCTAATTTCAAACTACAATCATCCCGACTTAGCTAGAATTTGAGCTGAACTTGCCCGTGGTTTTTGGTATCCGAGTTCGCTGATCATAGCTTATATTAAGTTCTCGCCCGGTGGCATTTCTCTCATTCGAATCAATAGAATGAATAAGTTAAATAGCATTATGGCAGAGGACTGCAGGGCGAAATGGAACGTTTTGCAACTTTATTACTAACAATATGTTTGTTTATAAATGAACTCCTTTTTTTTCCGTATCTAGCGATCTCAGAAATTTAACACAATTCAAATGTTTCCATTTCTAATTGTTCTCACGAAATTGCAAGAATTTGACTCATTTAAGGAGGACAATGGGCAGCTGTTAACAAGTGACTTGATCGAGAGCTCTCAATTCTGTTTCATCTGAAAATGGTCCCTGTGCGGCAGTTATCCCATCTCACTCCTCGCTTCGTCGCCCTCTCATATACTTCTTTTTAGGGGGTTCGACAAGCCCATGCCCAACTGCAAAGGGTGCAAGAGCAAATGTACGAATTACGCGGACGCGTCCAACGACCCGTGCAATCCTTGGGCCACAGACGACGAGTTAAACTCACCCTATGCCCGCGGGTTACGCTTCATATGCTCAAGATGCGTACATGTGGCATCATTTGTTACCTCTCGGCACAGCGGGATAACTGGGGCCGTGACTAAGTGAACCAGCAAGTGAAGCTGAATTGAGATAACTGTCGGTTTAGGATGACCTAAAGATTTTTTTTTCATTCGACTTTAGTTCAATGGATTAATAATGCATATGAAGTTCTTACGAATAGAAAATTTATCAGAGCCACAACCTGTTGTTTCTTCAAGGCCATCTAATACAAACCATATTAGTCAAACTTTGCGTTTTGAATTTGCAAAAATATTCAGAATAAACTAAAAAATTTCAAGAAAACTATGGTGATAAAACTTTTCACAAAAGTGTAAAAATACATATAATATTGGCATAATTCTTTGACTTCTACGCAAATCAAGAAATACATTAAAGATGTACATGAAGTATTGTTTGGCAACTCATGAAGTTCAGAACCTTAATATCTATAACTGGCTTGCGTATTTTTTTCGGTCGTATATTTCAATTACTTAAAGGTCATGTCCATTCTTTATCTTTCACTATTGAAAAAAAAATCATTTCTATTGATTTAAAAAAATCAATAAAGTAATTCCTGCCTATGTTACGATGAAGAACAATAAAAAGAATTTGTCGAAGAATTATTTTTTAATACTTTTAGGAATTAACATGTTAAATTTTTAACAACTATATTTTTTGGATTAATGAAAAAATCAATCTGAACTCTTCAGGAATTATTTTTTAAGGTTTTAGAGTACTGCAGTGAAATACTAGAATGTCCTTATAAACCGTACTTACCTCTCTTAGGTTCTTCCTTCTTGTCTTTTTTTAGCTAGAATTTCCGTGTAGAGAGCGAAATTTGAGATGAAAAATTTATTGCCGCATTTTTCACACGATTATGGTGATTATTAATCTACCGCAATAACTGCGTGATTAGAAGGTAATGGCTGGCACGCGAGCGACCTAGGCATTAAAACTGTAGATTTTTAGGTCAAAAAGCATAGCTTCTTGCTTTATATGATGCCACTCGAGTTTATTACGAACATTAAAACTACTTTTTCTCCTTCATTAATAGACAATAATGTAATAATCAATTTTTAAACAAATGTCATACAAACAATCGGAACTTGATGTCAAGAAAAAAACACCAAAGTCGTGAAATTGATTGAAATTGTCACATTTTAAAATTCAATTGAAAGATCGAATAACTAATTAAAAGATTAAATATCAATATTGTTCTTTTGACATGGGGTACTACAACTTTACATTGTCTTCAATTCAATGACTTTTCTAACGGAACATTCACATTTTTATGATGTTATAAAATTATTTACGTTACTAGGCCCGAAAAGAAATGCTTCCGTCCTCACTTAGTTCGGTTAGAACCTGTTTTTCGAGCCTCAAAGCGTGAAGTTTCTTTTGCACGACTCAAGTCACATTCGTTAGAAAATACTATAGTACCCTAGGAACGACATTTACCATCTGAAAAAATTAATTGAATCCAAAGACTAGAAGCCCACCGACAGCAATGAAAGCATTTAGATTTTAATACGGTGTACTATATGTTCATACCCGTTTCTGTTACTTCCTCATTAAAATTGAAAAACTGACAAATTTGATCATTTTTGAAACTAATGTTTTCCAGAAATAAAAAGCGTTTTTCATATCTGACAGAAAAAGTTGCCATTTTATAGGATCGCAATATAGGCATTCCCTTCCAAGATTAAACAATCTGTATCGATTTTCAACACAAGGTCTTCTAGAACTAGCAATTTCAGTCAATCTCTAGATAAGTGATACCTGATACAAAGGAACATTTTTCGATTCATTGTAGGTGATGAATCCAGCACATAATTAAACTAATAGGCCTTCAGAATAATAAAATTCAAATAAGTATACCGTTATTTTCGGTCATGATAAAACTCTTTTGAATTAAAACAAATTCTAACTGGATTTGTACATTTCAGTAGACATATGGTCAGCCGTAGTAGCTAGGGAAAGGCAGAGAATGAAGAAAAAAGAGCGTTACAAAACGGTGACAGAAGTTGGGAGTGTCGTCGGGCGATATATCAAGGCTTAAACTTCTGTCCTATCCTACAGGGATATATCCTTTACGCTCGAATCGCTCACGCTCTGCGTATGCCTTCACCCCGTCTGTGTGTGACTCTTGCCACACGTATGGCGTCACGTTCTACAAGGGTGGCATTAGTTAATAGCATCGATGGGTGGGGGGACGTTAATACACCAGTACACCCCGTATATACGACTGACCGAATGCGGTTTCCAATCTGTTACGTTTTTCACCGAAAAAAAAGGAAGAAGATTAACGCTTCAATGGCACAGTTTCCAATGTCCATTAAGAATAGAAAAAAATCAATTCACTAGTATGAACATGTGTGTTTCCAGATGGAATCGCAGAGAAAAAAGTTTCTGGTTTCTGGCAACAACCTTTGGATGTCAGGAAAATTTTCACTAATTCTAAGAGAATTTTTTGTGAGACCAGAGAAACAAATCCTACATTTTAGCCATGTTTACTGAAGTCTTAATCCACGATTCTGTACTACATGAAAGAAAGGAATTTATATAGCGTTCAACATTTTCGTGACGTCACAGGATATTATGGGATAGGATTTGTAGCAGGTCGGATAAGATCCAGGATAATTCTCAATATGAAATTTACCTTTCGATTCTATTCCAACCTCACCGAAGATGGGTCTCTTACCCATGGTACGTAAATTCACCCACTTCGGCTCATTGTCGTCAACCAATGATACCGTTTCAATAAAAAATTAGACAATTGTTAATCAATAAGGCATCCAGCCAAAGCTGGGTTTTTTAAGGGAGCAATCGGTTTAAAATGAAGTAGTTGAATAAATCTTATACATTTAATGGTGTAAAATTATTGATTGGTTACAATTCTAGTTAGTTGAAGAGATAGTTAGTGAGAAAAAATATTCTCAGCAGTGGACATATAGACAACCTGTGTTCGTGTTATAGGCTCTAGCAACTTATATGATAACTAAGTTGTTCTATCGCTCGTTGATGTACAATATTATTAGTAATATACAATTTTCAAATCTTAATCAGTGAATTTTTTCTCCTCTAGGCTAGTTAGAGTTAATTAAAATTTATTAACCTAGCCTAACGACGAAGAACCTAAAACCAGAAATATCAATTTCAATTTAACATCCAGTATTACTTGAATCCATTCCACAGAACCAACTCTATAAATACAAATTGAACCGAATAAATAGTCACCATTCTAGTCTTCAGCTGATTCTAACGTAGGTTGTAAAATTAAAATTTCGAGAGACAAAAATTGCAATGGACGCAGCCAGGATTTGAACCCGGGTTTTCGAGTTACGCGCCAAACACTTTTTCTTTTAAGAAAGTTGATTTAGACCAACTTGAGCAATTACAATACAATTGCAATAGTAGTACATAGCAAACATGTGTTTTCGTTAGAGCCATAGGGCAAACTTTTTTTATTGTATATTTGTATTCCACACCCTAAAAATGGTCAGTAAAAACTGGTGATTTCGTCTTGGGCGCGCCAAACACTCCTCCAACTAGCTACTGGGAATAGCGACATGTCTCGCACTTGTCTAGGCATTGAATAAATTCATAAATTATACTTTACACTAAAAGCTCCGTTCGAACGTACCAATAACCATATTAATTAATCAGATTTCACTTTTAGCTCAATCAATAGAAATGCGCACTCAACTCAATCATTCCCATTTGTACCCGATCGAAAGTATTCAATATGCATCTTAAAATTCAATTATCAGGAGTAGTGTATGTTATTCCCGGTTTTTCTACCATTAAACACTGAGAGAAAAAATATCATGATATGAAAACTCATCTGACTTTACTTTTGCACATTCACTGTGACTCTACATTATCATATCGCATCCCCTTTGATACACAGCTTCCCCCTATCCCGTAAAATCTCAGAAATCTCAGAGTTCAACAGATGAAATCATCCTCGTTAGTTCATTTTTTATAATATTTTTTTATCCACTATCTCCAGCTACCAGGAGAGACTGTTCAAGAAGTAACATCTTGTGTATATAGTACTTTCTTCGTAACTCGCTTCGACGCGCAATGAATAAAAACCGTTTGAAGTATCACAGGGTGCAAATTAACGCATAATTGTCAAACGTAACGAGAAAGGCAAGCCCGGTTGGAGGACCGGAGGCGGCCTCCATTTCGTATTAAACAGACCCAAAGGAAAAGGAGTGAAGGCACCGTCGACTTTTTGCATGGGTTTGAGAGACAGCCGTCCCATGAATCCATCCCCTACGCCTCAACCATTCCACTTGGCCAATGCAGAGTACGAAGAAACTTTGATTATTTTTATAATAACTTTCAGAGAGTACATGGAGATATGGAAGAGGGCGAGAGATTGTGAGAGGCCCCATGTCATATTCCATCCCTTAAGTTACTTTTTCATACTGAGCCTCATGAAGCTCCTCTCACGGTAAAATTTAATTCGTTAAAAGGAAATCTCCAACACTTCGGAGATATTTCGATAGGCAACATTTTTTTTTTATGTATAGACGGGATATATATTCACCACAATACAAAATATAAGGTTGTAAATATTTTTGGCTAGAATTGTCTAGATTTTTGAAAAGTGTTCCGAACCTTTTGAAGAATTTGGTTATTCCCAATTTCCAATTTGATTTTGATAAGTCAAGTAGAACTGCAAACATTTATTCCATTATTGGATGACTATGAATTAAAATTAAAAAAAAATGAATGAATACATCTTTTTTAAATTCCAGATACTCGAAAATTGGCACTTTTTCGCAGGTTAGAATGTGTGATTTCATGGATTTTTCCATGTATTATTTGCTATTATTTTTTGGTCTTATTTTCGACCTTTGAAGACCTCTTTTTGGGTCCTACTTGGCGTTCTATTCACCTCTATTCACCTATTCACCTCTATTCTATTCAACCAGTTAGTCTATTAACAACGTCCCGCTTCTACAACCTTTCGCCTACTAGCCTTACGTTATTCTAAAACGTTTTTGAAATCGTGTTTCTACCCATTCCATCGGTAATAGGCTTCCGAATGGATTGGGTATATTCATTTCTCACGTCATTTGGTTTGCGTATGGATTGAAATATCAAAATGCACCAAACTTTTTCTTGCGTTCTACTTTGAATTGATATTACAACTGATGAATACTGAAATTCAATAATGAAATTTAGATGAATCAGGAATTATATTCAAACCAACGAAAGTAGCTTTGAAATGAAATATTGAAAAATTCTGCCCCTTTTATGATGGAGGTATTGGCAATTAAAGACAAGCGCCGTTTCGCTCCGCTCTTCCTTGCTTAAAACAGTTCTTGAATTAATACGTGAATCAATACTTCCATCAGTACTTCAATTGATACTTGCATTATTTAAATCAATACTTTCAAAGTATATATGATTAGAAAAATTGACGTTATCCTTCAAAGTGAACCTAAGCGCATCAGCGCCGCATACCTGCCATAAGGTTATAAATATTCTTCAATATGGTTGCGTCTGGTCATACAATACGTTTTCAACTTCTTCGGGTGCTTCACAGCATGAGTCTGTACATATGTATGTATGTACGCAGTAGCCACGATCGGAAACTGGTTCTATGAGAAACTGTCGATCGAAGACAGATCTCCTGGTGATGCCGCGCCTCCCAGGGGACACGTCGTGCATTGATTTTTTTTTGTTTGAAATGCAATCAAGGTCGTAGCAACTTCGTCTTTCTCTATATCCTTGGGTAAAATATTTCTGTCTCTTACTTTTATACATTTCGTTCCATCCGCCGTTTACTTACCTTGCACACATTGTCCTTGTTTTCCTAACCTCTTTAATGACAGTCACGTACTGAGGTAAAAAAAACGATGTAGCGCCCCACGATTGGTTTTACGCGAAATCACTTTTCATTCAATCTCATGTGTCCTGTAAAATAAAAAATTATAGTAATTTGGGCTGTTTTATTGGAGTCAAATGGCAGTTAACCTCCATACGCCTTATGGGTATCAAAGTCATTATGTTCAGATTAATAATCTGACGACATGTCTGCAGGATTAACACTATTCAAATATCAGTAAATGTACAGTATCACTCCCCTACCTCCGATTTTCTTTAATATTGGTGTACCGTTAGATTCTTCGGTGTAGATTGTAGATGTGAAATAGTATATTTCTCAGCGAGGGAAGAAAAGTAGACAAGTCCTTCGCACGTGCAAAATTACGACCCGAGCCGAACGCGCGGTTTGTAAGTACGTGGGGAAAGCTTCTCTGATTCTTCTCCCGAGGGTTGACTACGATTTTTCTGCCAAAATGGACGAAAGTGAGCGTTTTTCATTGAGCGAAGCGAGGTTATAATGCTCACTTTCGGTCCATGTAGGCAGAAAAGGTCATTTGTCGGAAACGATTAGGTTGAGTGTTGCGGCCTTCGCAACATCCTTTACTTCACCACTCTTTGCGTTACCCAGGACGTGGTGGAGTCTCGTCTCAAGTACAGCAGATATCGAGATACGCGGGAGCGTATCGGCCAAGTAACCATTTTGCCTATTGCGCCTCTCATCTCTCTCACTCATCAGGCCGAGAGCTCCCGCGTATCTAT
>JAPYZN010001274.1:0-28520 GCA_030522865.1 Psyttalia lounsburyi
AGGAAATTCACTTACGCCCTTCTAATTCGGGTATCGAAGCTGCAGAAAATCTGAAAAAATTCACAGGGTGTCCTTTCAGCCCATAAAAAAAGATAGAATGTTTTCAGAATTTTCGGAGACATGAAAAAAAACAGGTGGCTGGATTGACAAAGAATGCCTCATATAAGAATAACTGAAAAAAACAATTCTGGAAAATGGAAAATATCAAAAAATTGTAATTTGTTTCTTCTCTTTATTTAAAAAGTTTTACAGCGATTAATATTTAATATTTAAAAGGATCATTTGGAAGGGTATTGCTAATTTATCAGCAAAGAAAACTCGCCTTCGTCTCGTCCTGTACCTCATATTCGCCAGCAAACTTCTTCACGGCCTATTGTCAAAATGTACTATTTTGTATCAATAAAAACGCTTTTACATTCAGTGAATTTTACTACTTCATATTAAATTTATCGTTTAGCACCAATTCCCGGAGGCTGTAACATGGAATTCAACATCGAGGTATCACCGTTCCTAAATGTATCTGTTGGTAATTCGATGGTAAAGGTGGATGCCCAGCCAGCTTCGTCAATCGTATCAAATGGAAAACAAGTGGCGTGTGAAAAAAATCTTGTTACTTACGCGACATATCGGCTCTACATTCCTGAATGGGATTTTACCAGCGAGACGTATTTTACTGCGATGGCGAAGATGTTGACTGTTGAAAGCATAATTAAGGCTGGAGAAAAGGTAACAACTTACACTGTAACCAAATTTTTATTTCGGAAATTTCAAGCTTCCATTGTCCTTTTGTTATTTCGAATTTTTTTACTCAGGTACCACCAGCAGTTTCAGCATCCCAAATGAGGAGAATGTTCAGTGCATATCCGGGAACAGGCTCGGTATATGCAATGATCGCTACATATAACAATTCATCGTCTGCTTACATTCCAGCTTTTTCATATGCCTGCAGTCCATTGTCAAATCCTGAGTCATGTTCACTCTTAAGTATGTAAGATAATTAATTCAAAACGACTATATCGTTCTGGATGTAATAAGTTAATTCAAATATTTCAATTCTTTTTAGGTACACCAATTTCAAAAGTTATCTGTGCAACAATTCTCTTCGTCGGTCTTTTCCTCACATTCATAGGCCATGTCTGCTTCTGCGCTGAAATGTTTCTCCTGGGAACAATCTCAGGAGGAATCGTTGGGCATATTTGTCTTGCGGCTTTGGGATATGAAGATATTTCGAGTAAGAAAGACTACATATTAAATCCCATATAATAAAACATATCAGAAATCAAAGAAAATATTCAAAACAGATTACAAACTCTTTGAGAATGTATCGTTCAAGAATGTTTGGGCATTACGTCAAAAATGTATTACAAATCTAGGCAAAATTTTTTGTATGCAGTTTACCATTAAAAAAATCAGTAAACGTTTGAAGCACTTTAGAAAGCTTTCGTCGGAGGTAATTGAGTTTAAAATTAACCATGGTTCTTAAGGAAACATGTTTAAATCGGTAACCTTATAAACATTAGATACAAAACCTAAAATTTGTTGAGTACACCACGAAAAAATATATAAATTTTCAGCATAAATTTCTACGAATATTAATAAGCTGTTCGCTTTTTAAATAAATTATTTCTCCCGTCTAGTTACTCTTGTTTGACGTGGTGTATGCATATACTCAATTGCAGGTGAGGGTTCCATCAGTAACATGCGGATTACTACATTGTCCAATTTAACGAGTTGCTACTAGTGAAAATTTTCTAGCTAGGGAAATACATGTGTTAGCTTGGACGCACCATTGTTCTATAAGTTCAAATCACTTACATTTTTTTGAAACCACTCGACTTCGTTTCAACAATTTTCTTTGTGGAGTAATAATTGCCCCTTTCTTTCAGCACAACTCGGACTATCTCTTTTAATAGGCATAGTCACCGGGATAGCATCGATAACTCTGTGGTGCATGTTTGGAATGCCATGCATTGCTATTCTCCAAGCTTCGTTATCTCTCGGTGCTCTAGTTGCAAGTACAACTTACTTTGGCATACCAGGTACGCATTCATAAATCTCGATAGAGGGGAGTAATTTCCATGAATTCGGTTATAATTCAACTATAATTGTAATCACAGGTATAGTTACAGTCGGGAGATATTCTTCTAGCATAGAATCCAAATCCGATATGATTCCACAATGAATAATTTTCATAGTGATGTATATTACTGTTGTAACTCCAATGTGCATTATACAGAAACAATTGACTCCAACAATTTAAAAGAACAAGGAAGAAGATAAATAAAACAATTGGATAATACAACCCCCAGGGGAACTAGTTACAAATTACAGTATAATAATGAAAGCAAGGTTTAAACCTACAAAATAAGAGGGGAGAGAAAAAAGAATGCCAAGTTAGTTTGAATTCTGTGAAGGGATGAAGAGCATCCCAGAAGCGGTCTCCTTCTGTATTTTTCCCCAGTCGGCCCTTTCTATCAATGTTAACCACTCATGTGGAAACTGCCTGTTGAGATCCCCCTCCATAGAGAGCGAGAAAACGAGAGAGAGAGAGAAAAAAATCGCCTCCCGCCCTTTCTCACCATAACGCAACTCAACCCACCCCTCAATTTCTATCCACCCTCATTTCATACACAGAGATTTTACACAGTCATTTTGCTGGGGGATGGGGGACCATGCGCCTTAAAACTCAGGGCCCACACGCATCAGACTCCCACGGAGGATGTAACCAGCTTGAAAGATTCGACATTTACCTAATTGTGTCCCCAATATTTATTTAGTACGTAACCTATTTAGATTACACGCACGGTACTTGGGTTATTACATAAAGTGCAAATGGTTGATGATATGGGGGATGGGAAGGGAACTAAAAACAACATAATGCTGCGAAACTGCGGGGATGAAATAATCTTTTCGAGAATTTATTCATTGATTATATCAATTTATTGAATTTTCGGTTGACTCTCTACGGTATAAACGCTTCAACTGATTTCCAAGATATAGTGAAATATCAGAATTTATTCTTTATGGAGATGGCTATTTACAATGATTACGGAAATCATTGGAGGCAATTCTTTTGAAAAGATTTCATTAACTGCAGAATAAACATTTGTCCTGCAATTTAGTAGAACGTGTGGCCAAATAATCTCTATTTTAAATCTATCTACCTTCCAAAAAAATATGTACTCCATAGAGAAGTTTTTTTATATTTTCCTCTGAATTAAGTGCCCCAATGTCACACTGATTCAACATTTTCATTTTCAGATGGAATCGCACTGTTCGAGAACGATGCAAACTTCTGGGTCGTTTATGCAGCAATTATCATAATGGTACCTCTATTACTCTGCATGTTTCCATTAAGTTCAAATATCGTTTGTTGTGCATTCGTTGGTGCCTATACAACAGTTCTATCCATCGATTACTGGCTGGGATCCAATCTCAAGTATATTGTGATCAACACAGTGCGTCGAATGGTAGTTCCTGGATTTAATATTGCCACAATTCAGCCACCGTTTCAAGGGAAAGGTAGGATTTCGGGATAGTTATTTGAATTGTGGGGTTTTCAATGAGATTATCATATTTATACGACTGTATTTTTATTTTACCTTCTGTAAGACATATGGCTGGTGGTTGTTTGGGCTGTACTGGCTCTCTTCGGAATGAATCTCCAGAGGAAGAGGCTCAATGGACGACCACCCTTCCCCAGCCCTGCTAGCTATACTACGATAAGATCGGAGAGATCTCCACTCCTTAGTCAAGTGAGAAATGGACGACGAGTGTTGGTTTTGAAAAGAAATGATGAGGTTTATCGCAGCTCTTCATGCTGCTGGAATTGAAGAGTCAATTGTCAGAGTTTCTGGGACATTTTATCCTACTGTTGTGTCCATTGGCTCAACTTATTCAATTGGCGCTAATTGTTATTTGAAGAGATAGGGACATAATTATTTGAGCTCTCAAAAGAATTACTGAATATTGTGATAAAACAAAACTGTTGTTCGATGAACAAAAAATAAGAGAGAAATTTGTTTTCAGGCTGTGCCGTGAAGAAAAATTCAGGGAAAAAGGAATGTAAATATTTGTCAATTTAAAATGAAATAACATTTATTGAATTAAGACAGTGACACCTAACAGTTGGTACTAATTATTTCATTACTTTTTTCCATTTTTTTTGTGGTTTTTCTTTTCTTTTGCTACTTACAATCTTAGAGGTAATCACAGCAACAATATTATCTCATTATTCACAACACTTACATAGATTACTGCCGCAATTAACATATTATGGTAATTTTCATCGATAATTTTTTTTTTTACTTTTTTCGTTTATGCGCATACATTGTATTCTCGTAGTGATGTTTTGGAATTTTTTTTCTCGGTTTTGTTTAATTGCTACGTATTATAAGAATCGTGTACCAGCCCCGCATTGCGTTTCGGTCGGGAGGTGGTCGGTACAGTTCAAAATATTGTTGGAAACTGTGTTTCGATGATTTTTCAATAAAGTTCTGTTTTTACTGTGAAGTTATGCCAGTTTATTTCATTTTATCTTTGTACAGTTTTTACGTGATATATGTCTATAAATAATGAGAAGATGATTGATTGCATTTGGAGGGTTTGGAATAGGTTGGCGCGTAGTAACAAAAGATGAGTTACGAAATTTTGTACAGATTATTTTGCTAATACGTTTGAGTCTAATAATTTCGCAGGAAAATTTTACGAGACATTTTTTGTCTATGTACGAGAGACGTATTGTCCCATTTTGCTCTGGACTTATTGTTTTCAAAGATATTGGCAATAAAATATGGTAAAAATTAGTTTACAAATATAATTTGTTTTTTAACTGATTGCTATAGAACTAAATATCAAGAACTATAATTCATCCTTCTGGAAGATATCTCGGCACATGTCACTTTTCAATGGGGTTTTTGCATGAAATTAAAAAATTATAAAATATAAATATTGGATGAAAATGTTAGATATAAATTTTTCCATTTTCTCAAAGCTATGAAAAAAGCCTCAAATTATCATAATTCGAAACCTCTATAAATCATTCCTCATTAATACATTTTTAAAATAAATAAAAAAATTTGTGCTATAGCCCGATCATTATCCAGGATTTTTTTTCTCGAAAAAAATGAGAGATCTTCATGTTCATCTTACAGACTTTTTAATTTTGACACTTCAATTACTTAAAATTGAATTGGAGATTGAAATATAATGAAATCATTTCATCTTAATTGTCACTTAGGTAGTAAAAATTCACTGCATCTTTGGCTAACACACGCTAAAACAATTTTACATTAATGAGTGCCTTTTCGTGAGGAAGCACTTTCCAATTATCACGTTCAACGAAACGTTAACACGGAAGTGGTATGGGCAGGTTCAATTTTATGTATATACATATATATTCTGTATACTTTATATAAATGCGCGTCTTCAGCCACCCCTCGAGTAGTTTTTCCAACGTGGGTGTTTTCATATCTGCCGTCCACCAAATATTTCTCTCTTTTTCTCAGACTAAATTTTAGACACTAAAAAGTTTTGATTGCTATAATTTTCTCATTTATTTAATTATCTTTCATCAGTAATATTAATTATTAACATTGTCGTCGTTAAATTTATTTCATGTGGTTTTTTTATCTTTTCATTTTGTTCCAAAAATATAAATTTAAGAATCAATGTACATTATTTTTTGTTTCTTTCGCGAATGTATTTTCATAATTTTTGTGGTTTCGTCATTACCTGGCTCATTAATGTCCCCCGTCTCTACAAGTCATTTTTCCATAAAAATTTGTTAAATACTTGTATTTCATTAATCGACAAAGTCGTCTCCTACTGACTTTAATTATCATTTAATTGGTACTAAAGTTTATAATTCTTACGCTTTATGATACACAATTCGTTATAATCGCATCGATAATTCAATTAATTACTCTGTTGTGTTAATGGAACTATTTATTGACTGTAACTATGAGATCGAACGCACACTCTTGATCATTTCCATCTTTTCTCATCTGTCGATGCTACCACTCTCCAGTGATTTTTATGGAAAATTTTGCTCTGCTTTTTTTTCATCTCTTATGAATTATTAATGATTAGCTATATTTTGCTGGACGTTGCGGGGTATTCCATCATATTTGCCAGTGGAATTTAAAACAAAATTAATAAAACAAAAAAAAACAGTGGAAATCGCACTCAACGTTTGAAGGTCAGCCAGTTAGTGACAAAAAATTCATATGAAATCATTGAATCATACAATAGAGCGGGGAAAAAGGTCTGATAAACGCAACTCGCTTGCAAAATTAATGCCGCTTCACAGGTGGTTGATTTTTCCACCTGTGGTACTTCATTATTTTCGTCAACGCGTTGTACACACTCCAGCCTCCGCTCCCCTCTCCCCAACCCCTTCAATCATATTCCCGGATAATTTTTATTTCCAATGAAATGTTCTTTCATCTAACAAACGTTTTTTTCGGTTCACTCGGATGTTTTTAATTTGGCATTTATAACTGAAAAAAATACATAATAAATGGGGACTCAGTCATGGGAGGATAATAAAAATTGCAATGACCGTAAATATAAATTTATTTTGAGGAGTGGAGGAATAAACGGGCGGAAAACTGGGAAAATAGTTGAATGGTCATTTACTGGCATGGATTATTTCGGCATGAGGGCATAGAACACCAATTACGTAATATTACTGTTATTTTTTTCATCTGTGTGAAACTGTATTTTTTGTATCTATATGCTACAGTCGTACGGCCAAACAAAATCACTCCTCATTCTCTATATACAAGTATCAATGCGATTAATATACATTATATCACCTAAACGATAGTAACAAATTTTAATTTACAATATTTTTATACACGAATCATAATAATTCTCATTAAATTCCATCAGTTAACTTTTTCATCGAAAGGAAGTTTCTAAGAAAAAGATATACATTAAAGTGCTCCGTAAAAATTACATTCCAACAGAAAATATTCATGTATCGACTTAACAATTAATTAATTATGAAAACAATGAATTTTATAGGCACCAATAAATCAGGGAAATAAAATTGCTGACATTATTTTTGTTACTTTTTTGTCTTTTTTAAAAAAAAAAAAAAAAATTTAATGGATGATAACACCGATTGGATATACAGCAAGTACGATAGTTGGGATACGACGCCATATCTCGTTTGAAAGCGCGATGGCCGACCCCAAGAAAGCCACCCTTCGAAGGCAGCTATCAAACCATCCCCCGCAAACTGCTTCAGCCCTCTTTCCCATCCCACTCAATTCTCTGCTCTCCTCCCTCCTTGTCCCCTCTTTCGTCTCACCGAAAACAGCTCATCGCAGTGAGCAGAATTCACCCACCCTCCCTCCACCCCTTCACCCGAATGGCCACCCCGTTTTACTCTCAAACCTCGCGAGAATACCACCAGCCGTCAGTAGAAAACTTGAGATCCAAACCTCTCTCTGTTCTCTCTTTTTCCGTCAAATTCTCTCTCTATTCGAGCTGTCCCCCTCCCTCCTCTGCCCTTCCGTTCCAACATCCCGCACATCCTTGATTCTGCAATTACCATACAGCGCACAGACGTTAAATTCGCGGCACAATCGATCTCCTAGTTCCGTGTAACTAATTTTCCTCGTTATACCAAAAATATTTCACATTGAGAAAAACAATTTTTTAGAATTTTAATTTTTGTTTGCATCGAATAACTTATTGCTTGATAAGTTTGGAAAGTAGAATATATTATACTGAGCAAAAAAAACCCTCAGAACAAAATTTCATACTTGTTCGACATCCAGAAAAATTGGTCCATAACAAGAAAGCGGCCAAGTCTAATGGTTTTTGCATCCAAATATTTTGGGTTTGAGGCTCAAAAACTATATAATGGATTAATTGAACTAAACTTGCTTTGAAAAAGCACTTTCTTGGCATCGTCTATGGGACAATTACTAAATTTCTTGACGAATTTTTTTTTTCTCCGCGTGAAATATTTTGCTCATAAAAATTGTTGATTCTCGGGAATATTCATACAAGAAAAAACGTACTTTGCAAGCACTTCTATTTCGCAGAGCAGGGCGAAAGAGTTGATCCAAGTTTTGAAAACGACTTGGTTTGAGCGTGAACAATTTTTGAGGGGAGATTGTAAGGGTGATTGCGATTTTGTTGACTCAAGATTTGTGGCAGCCGATAGAAGGTCATCTGTATTTAAGTTAAGCTTAGGAATATTTTATTTAGGAGTTATGACGAGACGACTTGACCTAAGACGTTCTCGCATTTTCCCCAAATTCTTGTGAAATGAATTCAAGCATAAATTGCACACTATGTTTTGAGTCGGAAACCTGCAATGAATAAAACATCGATTCAAGTCGAGAGATGCCATCGAAATACCTAGTCTTATTGATTTCATTCGAGGCCACCCTTAATTATGTAGACTCAAACAGAGGTTTCCATGAAATTTGGATTAAATCAATTTTCAAGATGACTTATTCATTCATCCAAGAAATAATTCAGTAAATCGAAAAAACAAAAACCCCATTCGCGAATGTCAGAATTTAAATTTCATTATGATTTCAGTTGCAATTTTATGGAAAGTTATTACTTCACAGAACTTGCGAAGTAAGCTGGAGGTGAAGATTCTTAATTTGAGTTTAAGAAATCCTGGCTTGAAGATTTGATGGAATATTCCTTTTTAATACTGACTCCAACTTTTTAAAACATGATTCAAGATTAGTCTTAATAAGTTGTTATTCTTGAATTGGAAAATTCCGTCTCCATGTATATTCACCTGCACCGAGGTTTTATGTCAATTATCGAAGGTTCAATGTACAGTATTTTCCGGTAAAGGCATTCTCAACCCCTTCAACATTTCGATGCTCAAAGTACCATTGAATCTAACTTTCACCTTAGAGGGTTAAACTCGACTCAAAACATCTCCAGACCTGAATCAAGTCATCTGCACGCCTATATAAAACATTACGTCCCCTAGTGGTTGATCCTAAATCCAATCAATCTTCTGCATCCATAAATACTTGAGTCAAATTTCAACGACTTGATTTAATTCCGCTACTACAATTTTTCTGAATTCGCAAAGAGAGACTGGAGTCTACAGAAAAATCCTACCGCTTAATTTTTCCTTTACATATGGTCCAACGGGTTTGAACTTTCTCTACAGAACCCTGCATGACCCGGGTATCCCCAAACCCCCCATTACCCTTTATACAAAAACATATCTGATTTTTCTCTGAAGAATTCTATGATCTCTCCATTCTCTCTCATTCTTCATTTGATTCACTCACTGGTATCGGAGTTAGTGACAGGTGTCGCGGGTGTACTCGCCGGATTTCCACTTTGTGTGATTGATGTTGATGAAGGTGGCATAGATTGTGGTAGACCGAGCGAGGCAAGAAGCGGCGGCCGTGATACCGCATTAGGTGTTGGTGGTCCTGGAGGCGGGCTCTCCTGGCCTACGAGTAGGCTCGCGGGCGGGAACCCGAATAGCTGGGATCACTGAAGCCGTGGCCAATAGTTACCAGCTAAATCCGGTGTCTGTGAAGGTATCTGCACTGGCACCGACACACCCGCTGATATGACTCCTGCAAAACCCATAGAGAAAACGACAAGAGAAAATATTATTTCTGTTTACCACAAAATTTCGGAATAAAGAGCAGTGCATTTGTCAATTAAACTTTTCGCCTGGCAAAAATCGATGGTCAAACGATTTAATTAACGCATTTGGTAACAAATTTGTGCTTGTTAATTACCGTGATTTCTCTTTTTTCGTAAATATTCAATTATTCAAAGGAAAATTGTCGAAAAAATCGTTGGATAGACAGAAATTGTTGTTGTTCTTACTTTGAGGATGGTCAGTCAAATTTAATTTTTGATTGTCGAAAAAAATGAGTTATATTCAAAATTCCAAAAGTGGACAGTATATGATAAAAATTAATTAACAGCTCTATAATATGTAGCTTTCATTGCTTGATTTCAATCATTTTTTTTGGTACGAAACGGGGAAATGTGCACTAATGGAACAGATAGACCGCTTTAATTGCAATTAACGAGGCTAAATCCTTCAATTAGTGTGCCTTTTGCAGTATTTTTTTTTCACGTTTTCAATCTGAGACCCTGGATCCACATTAAAAATGATTGAAAAGCTCATTTCCTACATTTTTCACTAGATTCAATTTTCACTACGCCCTACCGCCCAATGTAGCATGAACATCAACCGTTAATTTGCAATATTTAAAAAAAATGTAAATTGTTATAAATGAAGGACTTTTAAAACAAATTTCCGTTTTTCTACAATTTTCGTAGCCATTATTTAAAAACATGATCAGGATTCTGACGAAAACGCTCACTCGTAGGCAACTTCTAATGATCACTTCCCTATATATCTGTCAATTATAAAGATGATCTCAGAGTTTATATTCATTGATATAATTTTTGCAAAACCGACAGACTACCACGAAAATCACCCGAAAAGACATGCTATTACTTCTGTTTACTTAAAAATCAAAGGGTCGAGATCAAAGAATCAAACTGAAGGAAAAAACATTGTGCGAGTAAAAACCTTAAAAAATCAATGGAGCCTCCCTCTCTCCGTCGAGAGCTGTAAAAAAAAGCCTTTTACCTCTTTCTAGAAGTACCTTCGCAATATATCCCTTGTAATAACGCTCCCTTCTCTCTCCTCTGTGAGCGTTTAACGAGCGAGTGAAAGTTTTGTCGCGTCGCTACGCCCTGGCGTAAAGCGATTATGATGGATAACGTTTGTGTGTGTATATACGGAGGGAATGGAGTGTACAAGGAGAGCCGAGGTTGAAGAGGTGGATGGAAAAAAATATATATATGTAAAAGGGTTTGTACATGCAACGTAGGAGTCACCACAAGAGGGTTTACTTCAACCTAGAAATTCTTGGGGTGAAAAAAATAAAATAAAATTCTCCAATAAAAATCCTCCAGAGTGACATGATGGGCATACGAGACTATAACATGTGGTGGGGAGAGGGGGGGGGGGGGGGGGGGGGGGGGGTTCTAGATTCTGGGGGTCTGTGTCCATGAGAATTATACGATATAAAGATATATACCACTTTTTACCACCACCACTGCACCAACCAGCCGTTTCACTCCATTCCAGTTGGTACGCTATGCCTCCCTATTTCCTCCCCCCACCCTTTCCCCCTCCCTCTTGCCCCCTTTTGGGTTCGCACGTTATTGAGCGCTCGCCCAGCCGAGGCGAGACCCAACCCATCCACATCCTCCGTTATTTTCCTCCCCCCTTTTTGTCTTTCTCTCTTTTTCTCTCTCTCTCTCTCCGTTCTCGTGCCGCCACATAGGTTTTTTCGTTGAATGAGAGCGAGTGACAAAGAGAAGGAGAGGGAGCGAGCTGCGGATGAGGAATGGGTGAGAGGGATAGATCCCGAGGAAAATGGAAAATTCAAGGGGAAAAGAGGACGATAGAGGCACAAAGAGAAAAACCACACCAAATACGTACAACCAACGGTGAGGAGAAGGGAGGGGGAGGGGTGCACCCTTTTATTCTTCGATTCAGCCCACGGCGACTCTATGCGAGATTTGTTTTAAAATCCTTTTACAATTCCAGTCGTTTGCGTGTACCGCACCCCCAGCAGCTACGAAACCCTATGTAGATTGCGTGCAAAGAGCCAGTTGTCTCACTCGGTTCTGTTCATTCCCGGCTGGCGATTGGACAGTATCCCATGGGGTAATCCCGATATGCCGTTGGCTCTATTTTACATTTTACCTATGTGGCTCTATTGGTGGATACAGGTAAGGGAAAATGGGGAAGAGTTGGTTTGTTAGGAAAAAAAGAGAACTTGAGCCGAAGTTTTTTTTTCTCCTCCGTATTATGGAAAATTAAAGTCCAAATCAAATGACTGCAATTTGGCTTCATGCGGATATATTGGAAAGTGCTTGCAAGAATAATCTAAAGTGTATTATTTTGCAGTTTGCGATGATCAAAGATAATTTGACTTTTTCTAGTCATAGAAAATTATTTAGAACTTTGAATGTTCATTTTTTTTTTAATGAAGAGATTCCTCATCGAAAGTGGGAAATTTTTAGCTTGTCAACGCCATTTTGAAATCGATTTTTTAGTGGTATTTTGAGAGAATTTAATTTTTATTATTTCTATTATTTGCCAAGATATTGCAGAACCAAACAATTTGGTTTCCTTTGTTTCATGGAAAATTAAAATATCAATGAAACATACAATTGGATAATCTACAAATTTGCCGGAAAGCAGTTGCAGAAATATTGTAAAATTAATTTCATTATTGTTCAGTTTTTGGGAGAATTTTTCGAAGATTATGTATTTTTTCGTAATGTTAAAGAATTATCTGGAAAAAGAGTAGTTTTGAAAATCGCCATTTTTTTTAGACGCCATTTTGAACTACATCTTTAAGTTATTCCGTTTGAGGAAAATACAGTTTTCGTTATTATTCTGATCATTTCCGGAAATATCGTGGAGCCAAATAATTTTTTTCTGTCACTTTACGGAAAATTACAATCAGAGTAAAACCCGTGTAATTTGGCACGCTGCAGATGTACCGGAAAATGGGTGGAGGAATATTGTTAAGTGAATTCTGTTATTCCTCGGTTTGCGAGGATTTTTCAAAGTTGAATAAATGAAAATGGAAGAGAAAAAAAATTATTCACATCCGGCGCATTAGTGTTCATACGTTCTCTCATATTCTGGTTGTAGACTTATATACCCCTGGGGAATGAGAAATTCTCCATGTTGGATATAAGCTCTCGCCCAAAGCTCGCATGGGACTTTCTCCCTGAGCAGTGGAATGTAGTTGATTTTATAATGACCCACCTGTTTTACATTCGACAAATGCCACCGCTGTAGCTTGACGTCGGAGGGAATTCCATCAAGAGGTTTATCGTGTTGTGCATGCATAGATGTAAATCGAGAGTGGATGATGATTTTCGAGTCATGAATGAGGGGATTAGCCGTTTCTGTGTTGTAATTATCCATTTGAAAGTTACAAAATTATTCGTGAACGAATGAATGGGCTATTTCCGCCATTTTAGGGGATCGAGATATGTAATGGCGGATTACGGGGAAATCGAGAGTGAGAATATGGAGGTGGGTTCATTCAATCAAGTATTTAAACAGAGTCACGTAGTCTCTGCTTGTTTTTAACTTTTTCAATTTAAATAATGTTGAGATTTGTACTTGAGAGAACCCACCATGGGTACAGATAAACACAAGCGTAATTGACCTTTAACACTGACAGAACGCTCATGGAGCAGAATTCACACGATGACGCATCCGTATGACCAATTAAATCGCAAGATTTTCCCACCAATTTTAGTTTTCCTATACTAATTGGTTACGTCGACGCGTATCCGCGCGGTCTTTGTTCGTTGAGCTTTCATCATATGCATCAAGCTCCCTGAAAAACGACGTCTATATCCAAGTTGCCCGTTTCATTACGTTAATAGTAGTTAGCGATTAATATGCGATACACCATTAAAAACTCACGGAGGTTTAAAGCACCTGAGTGGGTTGAACGAGACTCCCCTCGATGACTACCGTTCCTAATTTTTTGGTATGCATGCGTGTTATAGGGCGTATAAGTCATGTGTATACCAGTGACTCACCCGGTCTGTGATACACATGTTGAACAAGGGTTTATCCGTTATATTGAAAATCATTTTTTTCAGAATGTTGAAAAAGGGATCGTCTATCTGTTCATTTCTTTGAAGTTTATTTTTCGGGCTGTTGAAAATTTCAAAGACTTAATTGAAGATTCAATACCGCTTCAAGTACTTTCCTTTCAACGCTCGTTGTGGTGCTTGATTGAAAGTTGTGTCGTCTTTGATGGAAGCTTACCAGTGAGTTCATATTACATTTGGGGTCGCTTACCGGATGTTCTTGAATCTAAATCAATCTATCTTTATCTTTGATTTGGGTAATTGAGCTGGGATTTCTTTCGTACTGTAGAATGTTTGTTCAATATTTGATTCGGGTTTCAATGACTTGATTCGGACTGCCTTTAAGATGATGCTATCATAATGCTGAGCACAATTGGAATAGAATAGTCAATCATGGCAACTTACCAGTGGCTGTGGAGGTAGTTGGCTGATAAGGCGTTGCTCCAGGTCCAGTGGGTTGTCCACCCGGCGTTGTTGGAGTACCTCCATGAGACGTAGGTATGCCTCTATGAGGTTGGGAGTGTGCTGCCGTCGTATGCGCATGTGAGTATGACTGCGTTAAACTGTGCAAGGGTTCGTGAAATACATAAGCTGGATAGCCTTCAGCCCGTTGCTGAAGACAACTGCTCCCCATTGAGCCACCGAGACTACTCGTCATGGAACTGCAATGATCATCAAAATGGCGTCTGAATGGGATCATAATTCTCAATATCAGATGCTGAAAACTCTTCCGACATTGAGTATAATACATTAAAAAAGGGGCTCACCTATAAGTATCCGGCATTGTTGCAATTGGCTGCGGTATAGACGAATACATAGCATTAAATCCGGCATTCAACGGTATTCTAGGTGTCGCTGGTGTCGCTGCAGGTGGCGCTGTACCATTACCTCCTCCTCCACCACCGCCGCCAACCACTTGATCCACAGCGGCACGCCGTTGATTCCGTAACTTTTCCTCTCGTCGCCACTTAGCCCGACGATTACTGAACCAAACCTACAAAATCAGAAGCACTTCAGTGAGCCAAATGTCAAACTCAAGCCAACACTCACATTGCATACACTCATGACTCACACTCTCAACTTTTTCAACAACCATACACTCGGAATTTCAGAGATGAGAGGGAACAGGTATCAACTTTCGCCCTAACTTTTACGTTAAGTAGTAACATCGAATTTCGGTCAGACTTCAGTATAAGTAGATAAATATTCTAGGGTCATTCAAGGTTTGCGAGAACTTCATAAGTACGGAGCAGCAAAATAATCTAAAAAATCCTACCCTCTCGCCATTATCACCACTGGCTATTTTTCGGTCGACACCCCGCCCTCCACCACATCCCCAGATAATCGTCGTTTCTCCCCCAGTAAGAAACCGAAGAGATACAGAAGAATTTCCCCGGTATAAAACGTGTGGTGGTGAATCGGCAAGTAGTTATACACAGGGAGGTATAAAAGCTGCAACGGCCAATCAGAGGGCAACCTCCCCGGGGACGCGACGTTGCCATGGTTGCGTCCGAACCCTCTTAGGCCTTTATACCTCTCCTATCCATCCCCATTCATCCCCTTTCACTCAGTCGTCCATCCCCCATCGTTTTCATATACTACATATCTTGTCTCACGTTTTACCTCCGTCGAACAGACAGGACCAAAACACCCCTCTCCTCCCTATCTACTGTTTGGTTAATAGATGGTATTAGCTAGCACATCTGATGTACTCCAATAACTGTACACAACTATCATCACGACTGAGTGTGAACTATCCACGCCGGTATTCATCAGGTTTCCAGGCATGTGTCTCAACCAAAACTCAACTCCTGTTCATCGTGGTTTGTTCCACTCTCCTCCCTACACCCCTCTTGGGCTCTCCTTGCTCTTCGCCTCGTGTCTGTGTCTCGTCCATTCAACCCTCTCACACTGGTTCCTCCCGGTTTCCTGCACTTAGCAAGATCAATACCAGCCAACGAGGCTTGAAAACATGCGTCAACATGGTCTTGCACTGTTTGTACGTCCACATAACGCTTTCCAACCCCCTTCCCTGCCTCCTCGCCGCTTTTCCACAAACCCCCACTGGTTCTTCCTATCCTCTTTTACCAGCCCTCCCTTCCCTCCTCCGTGTCTCCCTTTTCTGTCTGCTCTCGTTCTTGGTCTAACCGGCGTGAACAAGGGGGCTGTACGAGGGCAACACCGAGACTACGGGCGATGGAGAGAGTGAACCGTTATCGGTTCAAACAATGTACAACAAGGCTGGGCACATATTAGCTTTGGTATATGCTATGCCCTTGTGGAAATCTGCCTATTCGACCTTATGGATTAATTGAAATAACTATAATAACGGGGAATGCGTACTCGAGGGAGGTTGCGTTATCTTTCGGCTGTCTATTGGTTTTTTCCAAGGGCACGCGAAAAGGAAAAGGAAGGACTGACCTTGGGATACAGATGAGAGCAAAAAAATAGTGAATGATGGGGAACAAAGGCGTGTAGAGTAAATTACTTCAATCGTTCAGATTTAAATATATCAAATCCTAAAATACCGGAGAGGACAATTACGGGTTAGACAAATTTGATCTTGAATTATTGCGGAGAGAAAATCAACTAGAAAATCAGTAATTTTTTACCATTTTATTTGCACCAAAAAAATTTGCGAATGTCTCATGAGTGAATTCATAAAAATTTGCATTTTGCCTTTTGAATATGTGAGACACGTTAATGATTTATTGTTCCAGATCTACACCAATAAATTTGTAAAATCAAATTTTTGCATGGAAATAAAATTTCTGTAAAAATGACGGAACTCTCTAGAAAAGTTTTATGATTTTGGAAAAAAACAATAGGTCACCATCTTGGAAAATTTCCTACCATCGCGTTGGGTTCTGAAAGTACGTACATAATTACCTATGTAAATATGAATACATATAAATCGACCGGAACACGTAGGTAGGTGAAGTATTGCTGGAGTAAAAGTTTCATGATCAACTATCCTAAGAGTCATAGAACCATGATTTTTAATGGTAATTTTTAACGTTGGTTGGTGAAAAAAACATGAGTGAGGTGCTCCTCCGGCGGACTAAGATGAGCCGTGTAGAGGTCGTACTTGGATGGGTGATCGCTTAGAAACATCTCGCTCACAGAAAAATTAGGCGTGTTAGAAACAGTGTAGAGGCTCAGTATCTCCAGCTAATCAGTGTGGCAGGCGGATAGAACACTTCACAATCGGCTGGCTGTGCAACTGGGTTTTTTGATGGTTTTTCACGCCATCTGAGCTCAAATGGGGGACAGATAGAGAAAGTAAAACGGCTGTGATAGGGTACAGAGGCATATGAGAAAAAAAAGTGGAAGTTGAGAAGCAGGCTGAGGAGTTGATGTCAAATCGAGAATATGCTCCGATAACACCAAGGAAAATATGAATAAAATTACATACAGAAATAGGTAATTACTATGTTTCATCGATAAAAAAATATAATTTCTTGGATTTAACTATTTTCTTGAGTGGACGTTATTTCTTGATAATAAAGTGAATATAGAATACAATTCGAAGAAATTATTTACCCAGACACTGATCATCAAAATAATTTTCTGAATGCGATAATTATCTCTTTTGTCACCATTAGAAGTCGGATATATTCAACGACAGGATCGTTTTTCTTAATTCTTCAAGGGGAGACCGCGGTGAAATTTGAAACTCTTCCTTACAGGTAGGGACTCGTTCAGAGCATCTTGATATATAATTGGATATTTTAAAAGGTTGGAGCATTGTAACGACTATTTTTATTCCTTCAATTCACAAGAAACGAGGCTTTTCTTTTGGACTTTAAAAATTGTCCAAGTGGTTATTTTTTTCTTTATTTCTATATTTCTATATTTTTTAGCTTCTTTAGATTATCTTCTTTTTCTTAATGTGTTCAATAGATTCGAAGCCAAATGCTTAGATGTCTTCTTCGGAGATTGAAACATTTTTGCTAGCCAGATGTAAACGGATGCTTGTATATTGTGGGACGTAAAATTTGAAAATGTAGTCTTTTGGTAATTTACAAGGCGAATAACTATGTTCTATCAAATGGTATGACGACTTAAGAGTCAGACGAACGTATGAGTATGGAACAGCAAAGTTTACTAAGAATTGTCCCAGTCCAAGTGTGATAAACTTGAAAAAACAAGGCAAAAATAATTATTTCCGGAATAGTCGTGAGAATAATTCGACTTAAGAGAGTTTAACAAACAATAACTTTTGCTGACACTAAAATTTTCACCGAGGTCTCTCAAAAAATTATCACTAATCCCCTCATCCTTGAAATATTTCCATCATAATGAAGATGTAATTTCAGAGTTCAGCTTCATTTATCACTTCATTACTGAATTGATTGTTAGAGTCTCATTACTCTCTTTCAAGCATTTGACTTCTTCAACTTTGCGGTAGTCCTTGAGGACAGAAGAATTAATGAGAGACGGAACGAGGATGAGAGATACAAGAGAAGCTTTGAAGGCACGCTGTTTTCACACACTCACCGCACATTCACACTCACCTGGATACGTGCCTCAGGCAATCCAATCTTCTCAGCGAGACGCTCCCGTGCAAACACGTCCGGATAGTGTGTCCTCTCGAATTCTAAAAAAAAGGTAAGAAAGACGGTTCGATATAGACAGGCTGCAACAAGTGGAGAATCATTAGGGCTGATTTTTTTTACGTATCGAACAAATGTTGCTTTCGAAATAGTGGACACAAGTTTCGGATAGAATTGAGGGCGAATTTAGTCAAAGGATTTACCTTTTTCCAGGGCGTCTATCTGTTCATTGGAGAATGACGTGCGATTGCGCTGGAGTTTGCGCTTCAGCCTGAGTCGTACTTGCGAGTCCTCATCCCCGGATGAATTGTGTTCAGAATTACCGTCCGACGTTGTCTCCTGTTGATGGGACAATAGGGATCCAGCATCTGTGAAATAAAAGGGGGGAGGGACTATTCAGTGAAATGCGTTTTTGTTCAATGTACTTTGGTTTTGGGAGTTTGGAGCTGTTCCAATGATTTTTTTTCTTTACGAATGAAAGCATTAAAATCGTTTAATGTTCATATTTCTTTTTTTTTATGATCCAGTGTGAAAGAGTCTGAAATGGAAAAATACGAGGTGTCAAATCAAGAACTATTTTGTCACTGTAAGCGTGATCATTCAGCAGTACTTTCAGATTAATTTTTTATAAATTGCAATCTTTCTGTGGAAAAAATTAAATGATCATTATGATCATTGCACGATTCGATCTCATTATCTGAAAACTAAAATATTGATAGCAAGTCGAATGATGATTGTAAAAAATTATGAAAAATATTATAAAAAAACGCTTTTAAATTCAAGTGCATAGCTCATTAAAAGCCATAACTGAATATTTATAACTTAGAAAAAATGGATGGATGAGGTAGAATGACTTATTGAAGTAGAAGATTTTTTCTTATGCACTGCTAAAAAGTTTAAGTTTGACTTTATGTAAAAATATCTGCTCCTTTCTCATCCAAGAAATGAGTATAAATTGTGCATCCAATTGTCATGGGACCCCAGAAACCTAGTTTGTATGAAACAATAAAAAAAAGTGGAATTGTCTAGTGAAGTGCACTTTTGTTGAATGTAATCCAATTCAGAGAGTTTTTACAGATGAAAAAAGGGATTGAAAAGAGAGGAGGAAATGCCGAATTGGAGAGGAACTAACCGAGTTACATGGACCATTTTTTTGAAATGCACTGATGGAAAAATTAGGTTCAAATTTCATGTGCAAATTTTCATCGTTGTCATTTTCTCATTCAAAAATAAATTGAAATTTTAATGGACAATTCCGTAATGCAATAACGGGAAAAGATCAATTGTGATGTTTTCCTTTCTGCAGTTGACTTCCGTTATGAAGTGATGTATTAAAAAAGTGCATATTTTTTTCATTGGCTTCAATCAGCAACAAATGTAATTAGAAAGTTGCATTTATATTTTTTTCATAAAATTGAACAGATTTAATTTTGTAACCTGAGTTTCTATAATGAAGACTTTTTCCCTCAACCAGATATTGAACCATCACCAAAAGAAACTTTCTAAATCTGGTATATACTTCTATATAAGCAGGCCATTTACGAATGAATCTGAAAAGTTATCTATATGTGGGGGACCAAAATGTAGAAACGTGGTCTACAAAGCGTATTTCCTCTTCTATGAGAAAGTAATAAAAGTTGTTGCACATAAACACAAACAAATAAATTCATTTCTCCACTTTTCCCGTTGACTCCCAAAGGAAAAATACGTACAAGAGTTGTAAAAATTTTAGAATAACAGGAGAAAACCTTCAAATATTCGAAATGGAAAAGAGAAAGCCAGTCGAGATATCAAGAAATTGTGCAATAGTGTTGGTTCACATATACAGCACATGGCTGTCAACCACCCCGGGGAGGGCCGGCGATTATCTTCCGCCTCTGCGCACCGAACCCTCGGGTTTGCTCTCTCTTTCATTCCGTCTGCATCTCTCTTCCCCCCCCGCCGCCCCGCAGTTACTCCTTCATCTCTCCCTTGTCCGCTTCAGCATTCTATCCGGCCGTCAGCTGTTCGCTTTCTCGCTTGCTCACCCTCTAACCGGACACCGCGCCACCCCCTTCCTCCCGCCCACTCCCTCGGGCTCATCTCCCGCCATTTCAAAATCCTCCTCACGAAATACCAGCACCCTCCTCGGGGATTCGACACCAACACACAAACCCAACGGCCACGTCTTTAAATTAGTGTGCGAATTTGCTACTGGTGATGATGCTCAACCCGCCCAACGCTACCCCAACCCTTTCCCAGCCAGTACTCTCCTACGGTATAACTACCGAAACTAGTCGGATCATAGGACGTACCGATTGCAATTCGTCCGATTGCACTCGATTCCGTTCCGCCGCGCTTCCGTATACTGGTTCAACTCCTCTCTGTATACGATGCGTCAACATGTTGTACTCTTTGATGATGAAAATTTGACAGTGATTGGTACAATTTGATAGACAGTTTGTTCTTTTTTAAGGGTTATCAGAAGAGTTCTTCGTTATATTTCAAAAAAATTCCTGCTGCTTTTTAATATTTTTTTACATCAAAGCACATTAATCTTCATCCTTCATCCTCTTCAAGATTAATCTGCTTTGATTGGTAAAAATATCTAGAAATATCGTCCGAATTCAACAAAAATTGGTTCAACATTTTAAAAGATAAGAGACTTTTTGGTACCTCTTAGAATGGCGATTTTTAAATTATTCTAATCAGTTTGAATGATTCGGTGGGTTGTTGAAAGAAGATCATAAGAAAGAACATAAAGACGTATCGTTCACTTTAAAAACTCAACTTTGGTGGTCAAAAATAAATTTTCGACACATTGAGATGAAAAATTATGTTCGTAACGGCTCGTGATATAAACCTCCCACACTTGAGATTCTATTCCGAATACTGCATTGTAATTAATGCAATACAATAATGCAATGTGTCTTTGAGCATTAAGCAATAACTTTAGTAGAGTTTTTCGTTTTTAATTTGAATTCAATCTAATATCAAATCGATCGTGGAAGCTCGTATTTTCACTCTAATTGCCAAAATGGAACATCACCTCAACTGAGAAAATTGCTGGCTTAAAAATAGCAATTTTATAGAGTATTCCAAAATTTTACTGTTTTTTCAGTAACAAAATATATCAGACTTTCCAGAAAACCAGTGGTTGATTACAAATTTTTTTCTTAAAAATTCAGGAGTAATTTTTCAACATCGTACGTCTTTATTGTATATATGACTTGTCTATATGACTTGATCCGCGTGATATTTGTCAGATATAACTAGATTATGTAGACCAACTGACGAGATGTCTTCATATTAAACTTCGTAATTGGGTTCACATAATTTAATTTCTTCGTGAAAAAGTTTGAAGTGAAACGAAAAACTTATTAGAGTTACCCATAAAAATATGATATTATAATTTTTTCCAATAAATTCGTAACTGAAAAACAGGGTAAAAACTCATATTTTCACAAAATAAAATGGCTTTAAAATAATGACATACACCGTGTAGAACGCACTTCCAGTCGAAAGTCGACGTTCCAACTTTTTTGCCCCTCAAGAAGTACATTCCATAAAGACTCTCCTTCCCCACCCACAAATTGTCAAATTCCATCGAGCATGAAGTGATTCCGTAGGCGCGCGCACAGTTAATCTGCCTATTGAACGTTTTAGAATAAGGCAAAAGCAAGAGCAGGCCTCTCTCCCATCCGCATCTGGAATCGTCATCTGCGGGCCAATCTGCGCCCGCAATCTGAGCCGCTTGGACGATTTCGGTGATCCTATTATAGTAAACGCCAGCAACATTGGGGTAGAGATGAAGAAAACGTGGGAAGAGAAGGAGTGGATGTATTCAGGTACACTCGAAATTCTACTGCGTACTGGGGCTTAACTCTCAGTGATACACAGTTACGTCAGTTACAAAAAAATCAGGAGACTCCATTGTTAACAGGCGAGAAAAGCCATGAGTGGGAGTAGAGGCAGCTTAAGTCTAGCAAACGTCCTCAAAATATCCAAAAATGTAACAAAGAAAAAGGATGGAAAAAAGTATAAAAATTTAATTGGAAAGGAATACATTTCTATAGAATATTGAAGTAGTCTAGTTTTTGGGTCAATTAAAAGATTATTGAAAACTATGAACAATTGTCAGAAAACTCCATTAGACTGCGAACCATATTTTCATTCGCGATTTAGTTGTCCTTATGCTTTGTTTAAAGAAGAAATCCGATATAATGGCTATTTAACGCAGAGTCTTACGTGAAAAAGTCAGGAATTATTTTGGTAACCGATAGACAGTGGGTGATCGTTATGTAAATTGTTTCATGATTCATTTACCAGCAAGAAATAAATAAAGAACTATTAAAATCTCACAAAATATAATGCGATTCAGACTTCTCGACAAACCGTGTGTAAAGTGACATTTTACGCACACTCCACGTGCGCAAAATTCCACTCCCCACACATTTTGAAGAAATAGTATATTTCGGTACGATTGCGGAATCTGCTTTTGGGCTCGTGGAAGGTTTATAGCATGAGCCGAAGGCGACTGATATAATCCCATGGGTCTAAAAACGCTATTCCCGCGAGTATCGAACTCTATTTTTTGACACCATGTAGGCGAAGTGAAGATTTACGTACGCGAAGTGTGGGTGAAATCTCACTTTACACGCAGTGTGTCAAAAAATATTGTTCGATACTCGCGCCAAAGGTCAAGACTCGTAGGATTATATTACTCGTCTTCGGATCTATACGAAACAAAAACACTTTCTCGCAATCGTATCGAAATGTAATATATTGAATCTAATTTTTTGCTCTAAATGGTCTCATATCATACAGTTGTACAATTCAAAAACTGCAATATTTTCCAAGTCGAACTTTAACTATTTTTTGCTTTAATATTTTGTTATGAAATGATTGATGATGACTATTCATAAACTGAGCAAATTTTCGTAATTATATCATTGCCTCCTCATCATATTTCATCTGACATTGATTGCGAGTCAGTTGTTACCTCCTCAGTACTCCCTGAATAATTTAAAAAATGAGGATCTCAGAACAGAAGATCCTGAAGCTTTTCTTGCAGTAGAGGGATATGACTTGGAAGGGGACCCATTTTATCCAGTATTTTATGAAGAATAGCAGACGTGGGTCACATTGTTATGTATTACAATTGCCGATTATCGAGTGGTTATCACATCATGCTACCCAGAAGTACACTGTTTACAATGCACATTGCAAGAAAAAATTGAATGAAAGTTTGAAGTGGGAATGCGTATTTTATTATGGATCTACTTGTATGCTGAAATAGTTCCCTCTATCCAAGAACGCAATGTCCTCTCATTTTTTTCATTTTTTTCAGATCAGTCGATACAATTTTATCTATTTCTCAAAATATTCTTAAAGGCCGCGATTTGGTCAATTTCACAATGTCGATTGTGTCAATGATTATTCCAACACGAGCAGCCAGAGGATTTAGAATTAAAACATTATTCACAGCAGGAAAATAGTCATTAGGCATTCAGAAATTTAAAAAAACAGTACAATCCAAACCTTCCCTAGCGTTATTATACCCTAGTACGGCCAAGTAACCATTTTCCCTAGCGTTATTGTAACCATTTTGATACGCTGTCTCCTAAGAGAATTCGAAAACAAACAGTATTTAATGAGTTGATCGTAATGACGTACGTAGCCCGCGTTTCCAAAATAATCGTTAACTGTGTTATATGTACTCTCTCCTCTCTCCCTCTCTCTCACAAAAGCCTCCTGTACGTAAGAGAAACTTTCTTTTGAATTGATTCATAAACACGTACATATAATTTTAAAAAATGGGTCTGAAATTGCGCTTCAAGTACGTTGGTCCTGACTATATTTTTGAACATTTTTTTTCCAATCAAGTGTTCATATTCATCATCTCTTCTAGAGTTTGTTAAGATCTTACAATACTTTTTATGACTCATTTTGTTACACTCCACATAGATTCGTAATATTGAGTTGTCATTGATCACCCTAGACTTATAAAATCTCTAGAAGTGTAGATGATAGCGGGAAACTATAGCATTATTACAGGGAAAAAAAACTTCACAAACTTGGCGCTATTTCTTATTTCAGTTATTTTTTAATTTCTCATCCAATCCATCCATTGAGTGTAAAGATGTTATATCAATTCATTAAATACTGTTTGTTTTCGAATTCTCTTAGGAAATGGCGTGCCAAAACGGTTACTCGGCTTTTTTTTACAAAACTTTTTTTTGGTTTTTTACAGTATTCCATTATTACCTCGCATAAATAAATTTACTAGAAAATCATTGGAATGATAATCTCAATTAAAATAACAATTTTCTAAGAGAACTCTCTTGGAGCCCTATTCGAATTCCGTAGAATAATACTATTTATTTTCTGCGTCCTTTTTTAGAAAAGACAGAGCAACTCTCTCGGGTCATTTGAGATAATATTGCAAATTTTTTTGCTGTATTTTTTCAATTAATTTTTCGTAATAATTTTTTTTATAGAAAAAAATGTGACGAAGAAGTTTCTTTTTGGAAAAATGACCTTCTGTGGACAAGGACCCAAAGAGTTCCGTAGTTTTCAATAGAATTGGTTTGAAGTTTTGAAGAAAGTGTGAGCTATTTTTATTTAATTTTTTTTCTACCGATGATGATTCATCATTGTATAATTCGATTGAACTTACCAGAACGTTTGAGGAGTGAATCATCACGAGCATGAAGTTGGCCACCAGGTAAGAGTGACTGTCCTGATCCAGGTGCCGTTGTCGTTGGCATGCCAGCCGCAAGTGGATGATGAGAAGGCGTAGCTGAATACCACGCTGGCGGCCATCCAGTTGCCTGTCCATTGAACATTCTCAACTTATCATAGACACTCTCAGCACCCTGATGTACCTGAACAGCCGCTGCCTGTTGCTCTTTCTGAGAAGCTAAGTTTCTCAGCACCCTGTTGATCGAGGACACCTGCGGGAGCACAAAAAAAAATAAGAAAAAAGCGTTAACTTTATCACTATTTAAATCACTCCAGATTTCCGTCCTCGATTATGATTCTTTTGAATTATTTGATTCGATCCTCAGATAGTTTTTGGGTACGAGGGATGAACAAAATGAAGTTTTCCTTTTTACGGTTTTACTATCGGACAATGGTACTCATCGAGTGGCTGAAATAAAAAGGTTCGGGTTTTTTGATTTTGAAATGCAGGGAGCGGGCGGAGATGGTCAGGAGGGATGAAAGAACACCGCCATCCAATTATTACATAGAATGCTTTTCTGGTGCTTTCTCTGTTGGTCGTTGTACCGTCGTTATAATCCCAAATGCTCAACAACAGTGTGGCTCAGTTAGCTGAGGTTCATTCGAGTCCGAGTAAATTCGGAAAGTTATAACAAGCCGACGTCAGTCCTTGAAGTACTTGGGGCAATAATGGTAGTGTCATGTAAGTGGTTACGGACGATTCTATGTTCGTTTATTATTGTGGTGATGAGAATACACGGTGAACTGAGACAATGAGGACAAGAACTTCTGAAGAAAATGACTGAGTACTTGTGAACTTGACTGACTTTCAGTCCGTTACAGAGGGAAGCGATTGGAGAAGATCTTGAATAACTAAACCGTTTTTCCGATGACCAATTATGTACTAATTGAAATGAAACTTCTTAGGCCCGATAGAGCAAGCCCGAAACACGGCACGTCCTATGTCACAAATTCGTGAAACGATTTGAGGGGGACGGGTTCAGTTAGCGGTGGGGAGTCAGCAGCACATGGTGGGGAGCCTTGGCTGACTGCCCCACTCCTCATGTTCATTCGGCGGTAGAGAATAAGTCGGAGCGCGGATTTTCTTACAACGACTGAAACGCTGGGAAACGACGCGCCGCCTCGTGAGTGATTGTGGAATTAAGGATTGAGTGGCGATAGTTTAGCTGGTCTCTTAGTTATTTACGTAAACGAGCCCAAACGTGCGCTGTAATTGCATCGATCAAAGTTGAAAATTTCAAATTAGCCGCCTTAGATGCCAGGGAACCAGTGGAGATCTAAGATGTACGTACTTTTCATGGTAGGAATTTACAGAAAAAAAATGGACTCGCGGCCTATACCAGATGTTACTTGACGCAAGTTATTTTTGAACAATCCGGAAAATACTGGTCCCAAGTAACTTGAATACCTTGCTAAAAGTAGCGAGTTACTGTCCGCAAGTACCGTACTTATTTTACGCAACTACGGTAGTTACTTTCCACAAGTACCGAAATTATTTTCTGCAAGTCCTGAATTTTATTGGAGATTCTATTATTGGAAGGGAATTTCTTTGTGCGAAAGCAGTTGACTTGTGGAAAAGACGAAATTTCAAAAATAAAAAATAAAAAATTTAGACTACAAAATTTGATATTCAAAATTTTGATCCCTTCCAGACGGATGAATCCCCTCCGTTCAAGAAAATTTCTTCTCAATAGAATCAATCAATTTCTTCGCCAACCAATAAAACTCAAAATGAGAAAAACATTGCATTTATTTGCGTTTAAATTTACAATTTTTTTCCGTGTAGTACTAACGGCGAGGGTTTTCTATACTTGGCACCATTAAAATTGGTCCTTGCTCGAAATAACTATGAACTTTGCAGCAAACACTAGCATCTAGTACTTTTAGAATTTCGAACAAGTGTCAAATTGCCCTTCCAGTCAAAAATACCTTGGTACTGGCGCCAAGTATTTTCCTCACTAGTCATCAGTACCTTGTATTCGCAGCTAGTGCTTTTTTTATTTGAGTGATTTCCAAATTTGAATTCCAAACTGGCGCAGTTTTACTTCTGTTGTGTGCAGTTTTTACACATTCTTTTTTTTGTTACTCTAATTTTTGGTTTCTAACGTAAATCTCTGTCAAAAGTAATTCAGAGGTTTCCAAATTTTTCGAAATTTTTTAACCGGAATAATTGAATTAATTTGCAACCAGTTCCCCATGACTACCCAAATTTCACTCAGGATATCTACAGAAATCCTCAGCCCTTTCTATACCGATTCTCCCCGGAGACAAATCCTTCCAATAAATCCCTTTAAAAAAGTCACCACATCTGTGCTTGATAGCTAAGCGGGGATGATGCAATCCATTCAAACTGAGACCTTCCCTGAATCAGTGGCAATTGATTTGGAACGAATAATGAACAAAAAAATCCCACACATTCTGCCCGCGAAATATCCCCCGAGGGATGTCGTACACTGTATGCGGTATAATTTCTTGAAGCTTAAACCACCAATGTTGTAGGCGCATTTCGCCCTCAGTTATATCCATGCAGTTACAGGGCGCACACAGCCATTACACGGCCGACCAGACACGAATAATTGTCCAACACGCTTAACTGATTCCATTCAACGTGCCTGATTCCTCTGCCCCTTGGTTGTTAACCATCACCCCCAATAAATGAACGTACAACTTTTAGTTGTAATAATGTCTCTGGCACACAGTGGATCTGCCATTGATGATGGAGGAGGGATTTTCTTGGGTGAAAGTGGGGAAAGAAAAAAATATCATCGATTGATCAGAGGCCATTCATTCTCAAGTCCCGGGAATCCGGCGGATAACGATGCGTACGCGTGCCACTCTCAACTTGGAACTTGGTGGGGATGAGAAGGGGGAGGGAGTGGAGATAGCTGCCAGTGAGTAAATCCTCAGCGGTCATTATCCGGTGCCTCTACAAAAGTGGCAGTGACTTGTATTGCGTGTAACGAACGACAATGTTTTTCTGAAAGAAGCTCTTTTTTTGGAAGTGGGGAGGGGAATTCCGAAGGATGGGAGACTAATGGAACGATTACCTCCGCCCGATCATTCCGTGGACAGATCCCAAGGGATTGTATTGACGAGACTTTGATTAGGGTCGAGTGGACGCATCCGATGGGTAAGTATGTCGGTTTGCTTTCTATGGGAGATTTTGCGAGATGGAACATGTCAGTTGTAATGAATTTTTCCGCGAGACGTAAAAACGTTGGTGGAGGCAGATTATGTTTTTTGGGATTCTATTAATTTAAAAAGCGACTGTCGTTTTTCGGATGTGGAAAGTTTCTCAGGTGAATTTGGTAATTAATGTTGAAGGCATGAGATTCTTGTCAGAGAAAAACGACTCCTAACATAAAATTGAAAGATTAGATGAGCCCATTGAAGGCGGGCGGAAATGGCTTTAATTTTAGATAGGAAAGTGATTTTAACAAAAAATATTCTTTCCTTGATAATATATTTGTTCAGTAGGGGAGGGCGGGGCAAAATGGACAGTGGGGGCAAAATGGACACCCCTAAAAATTATCATTAACTTCACTGCGAGTTTAAGGCCCGTCATCACGA